>VXAB01002099.1:43459-155026 GCA_013399175.1 Odontophorus gujanensis
TCTCCTCTCCTCTCCTCTCCAATTTCATTTAATTAGCTTATTAGTTTTGGTGTTACCAATCAGGTAGTGAGGAAATTGTAGAACAATGTTTTTAAGAGCAAATATGGAAATAGTATAAAATATAGTGAATGTAAAAATCTTGAGTATTTAATTATACTTCCACTGATATTTAAGTTGATTTAATAGCCACTAAGTGAAGATATTTCTCCGGACTCCAAAACTAATATTAGTGCCAACTCTCCTTTCATGTTTACAGGATGGATTTAGGCTGGGTAGTTTTTCAGTCCTTGGGTGGTGTGTGTGGGCTCTGAGTGCTCTAAGGCATAGTACTGGGAATCTGCCATAGAAAACATTGCTATAAGAACACAGTTAATTTCAGCTAGTATCTGTGGAATGAAGGAAAAGTTGTTGAAAAAAGAGAATCTGTCCAATCTGAAATAGAAACAGTGGTAGACCTTTAGCTAGCTTTTGGATAGATTTCCCCTTAAATATGGTTGCTTTATACTCATTGCCTATTGTAGTGTCTTATTAGAAATGAATGACCAATATGGGCAGCTGTGGAAGACTATCAGCAAAGGAATCTGCAGTTCTCTCCTGAAATATAAGATATTTTTTTCCAGCTGCTGCCCTACAAGCTTAATAGATTATAGCAAACTCAGTGGAGCTGAAGAAGTATAAATCTTGCTTTTTCAGCTTCTCCAGTACAGGTCATTTTGTAATTCATGAACATGGAATCCATGTCCTGTGCTGAAATATCTTACAGCCTCTGCAGATTGTGTTGTTATAGACAGTTTGACTATCAAGTTTGTGATATCCTAGTCAGAGCTGTCTTGTTTCAGTTCAGGTAATTGCTTAACTCATGAAACTAAGATGGAAGAACTAGGTATAGACATGCACATGGGGCAGACAGATCTCCAGACAGGGTTCATGTTTCCCATGGTGCAGTAGACATCGGTAAAAATGATCAAGATGAACAGGTTATCTCTATTAAGATCATATTACATTGCAAAGCTAAATGTTTTCTGGGCTGTCTGATCTATTATGCACATGTGGGAAATGAAAAAGCCATTAAAACAGAACATTTATTTTATATCAAGTGTTAAATATCTCATGATTTATAAAAATTTCTTGGCTAACCATTTCTTTTATAGTTTTAATATCATGGTTCACCCTTTGTTTATTTTTTATTTTTTTTGTTCTTTAATGTAAGCACTCCAATTGTGCTTTAGCAAGATGTGACATTTCATCCTGTAATGCTTCCTGCTTTAGTTGTCTTCAAGTAGATCTTCTGGATTATGCACTTGTGCTTCATGATCCTCAGAACAGGATTGGAATTGTTATGCAGCACTCAATGTTTCTGAGGTCAATCCTGAATAAAAGTATATGATAACTGAATGTTGTAGTGTTTGAGTAAGCTGCCCTTGAAGGGAAAAGTACTTCTGACAAACAGTATTTGAGAAGACATAAACATAGCCTGATATGAAGTTAGATAGTTATCAGACTGGGAAATGTGTATCTGGAACATGGTAGATACACAGCCTTGTGCTTATGGAAAGGCAAAGCATGCCTTCCATACATCTTTAAACTTGTAAGTCAAGGTACAAATGCAAGAAAGGCAATATGTCAGTCTCAGTGTCTCAACTCTTCATAGATGGAGATAGCTATCAGAAGAGGAGAAGTGTGGTATGCTGTCACTTTAGCTGGGCAGTGGTCTCTGCTGAGGATTTCCATACTTACTCATCTGTTGCTCTAGCCCACAAAATGTATAATTGGTAGATACTGAGGAAGCTACTCTTATGAATGTTGGTCCTCCATCATACATGCAATGAGTGTTACTGATGACACTCTGGAGTTACAGCTTCAAAGCCAATATTCCAGGTCTTTCAGATAACTCTGGTCACAGCCTGAGTAAAGCTTAATCAGAGCTGTGAGTTCTTCAGCTTTTCCAGAAATCAGAGTCAATGCTAGGAATGGAAATTTTGCTAAAGGAGTCAACAGGAAATTAATCTCGTAAAATTGAAACTCTGGGTAAACAGTAAACATTATTTCATTAGTTTTATACTTCTTTTTACCTTTCTTTTCTGTCAAGTTTGCAAAGTTGAAGATATTTTTATTTTATAGCATTGGTTGTCACTTCACCTTTTAAAGTACACTTAGTAGTGTTGTCTTTGTAGATCTCAAAGCCATTCAGGTGACTGTTATTTCCCCTTTAGACAGGTGGGAAAACTTAAAAAAAGAGATTCCCTTTATGCATGACTTTGGTGTGGATATTTTTCCTTTGTTGTCAAGAGGAAATTTTGAAAATCTGCTTTGTTGACACCAATGCAATATTAAACCATTTCAAAGCTATTTCAGTAAATCGAGTTCTTTGGTTTATCCCAGTTGCACAGCTTCAGCAAATCCTTTTTATGTGAAACTTAACGGAAAAATGGTTGCAATACATTTCAAGCGAGAGACAAGATGAACACTTACAGACATCTTCTTAAGTGACCAATTGATTTGTTGGTGACACTGATGAAGGGCAGTGTCCTCCAGCAGGCTGAGAAGAGGTAACAACATAATGCACTAATATCAGAGTTTTTGTGTAATCGTTGTCTGTGCACACCGATAAGAACCAGGATGGCTGTTGAAACCATACTTTAGTGCCTGTATTGATTGCTGGTTCTGAAACCAGCCCTGCTATTTATTGGCCATTTATCACTTCAGAGGCAATGAGCATCCCCAGACTTGATGCTAGGACTAGTCTGTAATGAGGGTCTTTTCAGACAAAAAAAAAAGCAACACATAAGATGAAACCTAAAGCAAGAGCTACATTTTTTTAGCTTTAAATGCGTGGGAGATCCAGGATAGCATACACAGGTCATGATGTTTATGGCGTGCATGTTGTCTGCTGTGGCACACTGGTTGCACTTGAACACGTTCCCTGCAAAGCTATTTGGTTGTCTTACACCCAGGAGGAAAATAGCTGTCAGCGCACTCTCCAGGACACATTCCTGTATTAGAATTGTGATAAAAACCACTACTGCACTAAAATAAAAATTCGTTGTGGCCCGAAGGCTGTAGTTCTGAATCTGAACTTCAAGTCTCATTTAAGAAGTACCATGTCTGTGTTTTGTAGCATCTCCCACTCTGCTTTGCTTGTGTTCTTTAAGGTTTATGTAAAATGATTAGTTTCATTTTGAGAGCACATAAAGTATACAACCATATTTTACTGATGATAACTTTTACTTTCAGGAAGACTCACTTTCCCTCAGTGCATTTGGCAGTTGAAGCTTGTTCATTTTATTTGTTTTATACAAGACAATAAATGGACAAAGATTTTCTAAATTGACTGACTCAGACTCTGTGTTCTAAATATGTATCGAGTTTTCAAGTCAAATGCCCTGTTTTCAACAGCAATACTTCATGCAGCTCCTATGGATTTTGAAGAGAAAGCCTGAATAAGTGGTGCTTTTGGAAACTGGTCCTACTTGACTGCTAAATTCATTTTTGGCACTTTACTGAATGGTCTGATGTTTGGGTGCCTTACTATTGTAAATACTTCCTGTAATCTTAATGGGAACAGCTAGCACTTTGGCACTATCACTTAAAACTACACTCTTAATATGACATTTTCCTCTATGTCTTCCTCATAGGTTTTTTCATATTTTGATCTCAATTATCCTGTTAGTGTTGCTGGTTTACCATTCTTTTGAAATCTCTACAACTGAGAGATTTCATATGATTACTTGTGATTACATATCATGTTTCAACATATCCAAGCAGTCAAGTAATAACTCTCTTCCATATGGAAGCTCTGAAATCACTGTGGAACCTCTTTAAAATGTAAAAGCTTTCTTAGATTGTAAAATACATTTAGGTATGTATAGATATTCTAGCCTTTGAGTCATTAATCAGTCAAAAAATAATATTATACCTTGTCTTATGGTACATCTCTTTTTTTTTTTTTGTAAAGCATGTTCCTCAATTGAATCTTGGGTGAATGTTTTTGAACTGTCTTGATGAGGTGGAAAGGACTGGGGGAATGCACCTGTACGCTAACTTGTCACTCTTGTGACCTTGGTCTAGAATGAATCCTGCTGCATTATAAAAAAATAAAACAAGTATGCTGCATAACAGGAAAAAAGAAGCAGTGTATTGTTATTATTTTGATTGTGTTCTTTCTTATCAATTTTTTTATTAAAGGCAGAAACCAATTCTTTCCTTATTTTAAAATATCATGACACAATGATGAAATAGGCATCCTTTCACCTGAATGAAAATCACATTTTCAGTCGGTAGGGGTTGTTCTATATGATCTTGGTGGATGATGAATTGCTGTTTCCTATACGAAAGATTCATTGACTTCAACTTTGTGTCTCCCTATCAGCAGTCAGTAGATAGGCTATCTCTGTCAGAAGTATGTGATATAAATGACAGGATGCTGAATACATGATCTTTGGAAGAATTTTCCTTCTCCTGCTGTGAATCATGGAGGTCTAAACAGCAATTTTTCTACTAACCATGAGTGACTGTAAGGCATTCAGACTGCTTACAGATGAGCATGCAAAACAGTTAGCTAAACAAGGAGCCAGAAATTCTCAGGCTCCCTGCAGCCAGAGGGGCATTAGATGGTTTGGGGAGTAGTCAGTGGGAAGATCTGTCTCTCTCTAGTAATTGCTTCCAAAATGCATCTCTTCATATGAGTTCTCACACATATCTAAGGTGTACTATGCACTCAACGTTACTCAACTCAAAAGCTGAACAGGAATCAGATCATGTTTCAGTGAGTGACCAACTTTTAGAGGAAAAAGATCTGGGGTTGCTGACTTACAGTCAGCTGAACATGAGCCAGCAGTGTGCCCAGGTGGCCAAGAAGGCCGATGACATTGTGGCTTGAATCAGAAATAGTGTAGCTAACAGGAACAGGGAGATGATCATCTCTCTGCACTCAGGCCTGATAAGGCCACACACTGAGTACTGTGTTCAATTTTGGGACCCTCAGTACAAGAAAGGCATTGAGTCCCAGGAGTGTGGCCAGAGAAGGACAACGAAGGGGGATCTGTGAGCACAAGTCTTATGAGGAACAGCTGAGGGAACTGAGATTGTTTAGTCTTGCAAAGAGAAGTCTCAGGGGAACACCTTATAGCTCTCTACAGCTACTTGAAAGGAGGTTGTGGTGAGGTGGATGTTGGGATATTCTCTCAGGTAACTACCAGTAGGACTAGAGGGAATGGCCTCAAGTTGTGCCAGGGGGGATTCAGTTTGGATATTAGGAAGAATTTCTTCTCTGAATGAGTGGTGAGGCATTGATACAGGCTGCCCAAGGAAGTGTGGAGTCGCTGTCTCTGGAGGTGTTTAAGGAAAGGGCAGATGTGCTACTGAGGGTCAAGGTGGGAAATACTGGAGGTAGGTGGATGATTGGACTAGATGATTGTGGAGGTCTTTTTCAACCTTAATGATTCTAAGGTTCAATGTCCAGGTTGTTAGGAGTAAATTAATAAGCTTCCTTCAGACCTCTAGCACTGGACTTTGCCCTCTGTACTGACATAAGATGGCTTTAGCAGGAGTGCCTGCTAAATTGGGGGGACCTGATGCTCTGCCAAGATCAGTACTGGCCTTGGTCAGTAAACAATGCACCCCATTATTCTATCCCCCTCTAAAGGAAGAGAACTCGGAGAAGACAATGTATAGTGTCCTCCCTGTATACCTGTAACTGTACTTGTTTCTGTATAGACACATATAGGTCAAGGAACAACTTGGAAAACATCATTTATGTTATTGAGTGAATAACAAAAATAAAATAAAATAAAATAAAATAAAATAAAATCGTATTAGATTTTAAAAATTAAAATTAAACATAAATTTTGTTTAAAGATTTTCTTGATTTGGTTAATTGATTTGAGTCTTTGGAGGTCTCAAGCTTTTCTTTGCAGGTGGGTGATCTAGATGAGAGTTATTTTTAAATGGAACTCAAGAATCAAAAGATCATTTCAGGACCCTGGGAGAAGCTGGCTCTAGAGACTCTGCTGTCAGTAGGACTTCAGGCTTGCTAGAGAATGACAGTTAAACCAGAAATCAGTCAAAACATGCTAAACTGGTACATGGAGAAAAGTCATTAAGGAAAAAGCTGGTTTTTGCAGCTTCCAGTAACTGAGACAAAGCTCATTTTTAATGGATTTGTCACAAGGTACAGAAAGAGTTGGTGTGGAGGTTCAGTGTTTAAAGATGCAGCATTATCTTTCAAAGCACTAATGAAACAAAACCTTTTGTAAGAGGTATTTGCTACTCCTAGCATTGGTGGAAGAAAATAACACTGCTTCTATGAACACTGATTCAAATATAGCTGTTCCTTTTCTTATCTACAAACTAATCACTTGAAATTAGGACAAAGGTTTGGAAAGCCTGCTGAGTCCCAGAATTCGGCTTTGTTTGAAATGTAGTTTCATTAACACAACCACAAAAAGATTTCTCACTCTTTTACAACTACAACTGTATTACAAATATAACTATACAAAATAAACAAAATGGTCTTGATTTCAAACAAAATGGTCCCTATTTCATAGAAGGAAGCTGAATGCAACTGTGTAGCTTCATTATGATGATGTGATTTCTACCAGATCTATAGCTCCTGACTTCTTAATATGTGAACTTTACATTACTTTGCACCAGCTTCAGAGCATTAAGCAGTAAAAAACCTGATGAATAGTCTAGCTAAGGATACTCGTATGTATTTCTCAATGATATGGTAATATTAATGTCTGATATTAGATTTTTTAGGACAGGAGTATGTAGCTACTGAAAAAATGCATGCTCACAACATTCTGAGTAGCTGTCAGTTATGAATATTACATATTTAAGATCTCTTTGACACTGCTCTAAATAACTCCAAGGATCTGAATGACAAGATATGAGACAAAGCACATGATTATGGAATTGCAAATGGATCCAACAGTCAGCTTCAGCTTTTACTAACCTACATCTTGATCTGAAATTAGCTTGACTGTGGAGTCATTAATTGCTTATATTGTATATATTATAAAGACAAATTTCACTGGTGCAGTGACTAGTGCAGATGGCAAGCTACTTGGAACCTCATATGAACACAGTGAATCCCAGACAGCTAAGGCTAAAACAAGTAACATGTAAAGCAGCGAGGCACAAAAATATAAATTAAAAAAGAACTCCATATTATGACCAGCAGTTGCCCAAACATTTGCTTTTCTTAAACCAAATAGAAATAATGCTGATCTGTGTCTCTGAGGAGCTTACAACTTAACAGAGTGTCTTTGCTGAAACTTGGAACACAGGCTTTATACTGTCATGCATTTCCTCTTAACACCCTAGCCAAATTTGGTCTTCTATATGGTATAATTCATGGTTTATCTGATAATCACGGGGAAAAAATGTATCATATTTATATCTTGACTAATATAAGACTTCATTTTGACTTTATTCTAAAGCAAAGGAAAAAACGTATTCTTGAGTTTACACAGTAGTGATCACAAAGCAATGTTTCTTATAGTTCATCTTGCATGTAGGATGAGAGAAAATTGAAGGTAAAATTTATATTTGAAGGTGAAATGAAGAGGGGAAAAGTTGACCACTTTTTAAATTTTTCTTTTAATTCGTTACTTGCCATCATCATGGTTAATTGCTTCCTGGAGCTCCTACTCTCCATCTACTTCTGGTGCTGCCATGGAGAGGGGAATGTGAGCTTACATGTGGCACGTTGCTCTGCCAGTGGCTGCTAATGATCCTTGATGCTATGGAACAAGACATACAAAGCAGAATAACATACAAAACAGAATAACTGTTATTTTCTAATCATTTTCTACAGCTAAGTTTTGAATGAGATTATTAAAGGTTTTGAATGGGATTATCAAAACATGCCGATGTTATGTAGATTAAAACACACAATTTCAGTTGCCTAGGTAATAGTGACACAGTCTCCATTCTGATAATCGAAGTAGACTTGAAGTTTATTCTAAGATCCAGTTCCTGCTGCTGTCCATCTCATAGGTAAACTAACACTATCTGTCTGTCTTGATTAGACTGATCTGACTGCTGCCTGTCTACTGGTTTGCCAATTCCTACAACATTTCAAAATCACTTTGTTTTAATGGTCTTAAATGTAGCAGTTCTGTCACAATGATTCTTCAGTGCTCTGCTTCTGCCTCACAATCCTTCCATAAAACTCTTCTTCTCTTGAACAGAGGCTAGCCTGAGAAGTACTCCATGAGTTAAACAAGACAGAAATCTACTTTGGGTAGCAAAATGTCTATGACTTTAAGTAGACTATGTTGTACAAGGATGGCATGAATGACTCAGAATAGTAGAGAATCCCCCTGAAGCTTGATCCTAAATATTAGAATGGTCGCATCCGGTATCGCTATGAGTTCTCTTTTCGTGTCTTCATCGAGAGTATTAACCCTAACCCTAACCCTAACCCTAACCCTAACCCTAACCCTAACCCTAACCCTAACCCTAACCCTAACCCTAACCCTTGTGTTTTGTTGTTATTTTTGTTTCTTTTTTTCTTTTCTTCTTGGGAAAGTTGTGTGACACATACATCTTCTGTCTGAATTGCAGCCAGTAATATATGCATGTTAAATACTGGGAGAAAATGTACTGGTATTAAAAGTTCAGTGGAGAAGATGTAAATATAAACCTTTCTTCTTCCATGCTATCTTGTAAGCTTCTCTGCTTCTATTAAAATCAGAATGGTGGAGAGCACTGGTCACCTTAAAGAAGTGAGCTTTGTGTTTGCACCTTTGTGCTGGAGCCTTGTGTTTGTCATAATGACTCCTCCATGTCTTTTTATGTGACTACTCCAAACAGATAATTCCCACTTTTTGTCTTTGAACTGCTTTGCCTAGAGTAAATTGCAATCATAGTGAATGATTTTCTCATGAGTAGATAATTTCCTAGTGTCCCACAAGAAGAACCTTTCTCTTAAACATTTCTTAACTTCTAAGAGCTTCCTACTTAGATCAAAATGCAAGGGACCACATCCTGAGGTAAAGTAAATCAATGTTTTTCTAATACGCCAATGGCAACTGTTCATTTATGGCTACTGAAGGTCTGTCTCTAGGTATTCATTGAATTCTGTTTTCCAGGAAGATAAAAGCTTGAATATCTTCTGCTTTCTCTTATTATACTGCATATATATAGATGTATGTAGTTGTTCTTTTAATAATAAATGGTACAGCATCTTTTTTGCACTACAGAATAAAACCCCTTAAGAGCATTTATGGAAGTAAACTCATTTGTTTATGCAAAATCACTCCCTTCTTCACGTCCGCCTCATTTTTCACAGTGTTCAAATTAAATATTTTATTCATTGGTTTCAGTTATGCCCACCACGCATATTACTTCACCATGATGGAATGAGATTGATGTGCTGCTTTGTAATCATCTATCTATACGTGCCATCTTTGCCAATAGTGGTTCATTTTTCATTTTCTTTGTCAGGAGGCAAGTGCAGGAAATCAAATAAACTAGTATAATACTGTTTCAAAATTAAGTTTATTATATGAAATTTGAGAAGTGGTAGATTAATAATGAGAGACAGTTGGACTAAATCCAGATCAGGTTCCACACTGTTAGCAGTTATGTATATATTTTTATTATTATTATTATCTAATTGTTCTTTATAGCATTTGATGAGCAAACACTACCAATATTAAAACATGCTCAGCTTGAAGGGTAGTCTGCAACTGTGTTGTTGTGCTAGAAAACTAACTCATTAAAGCTGTCTTGTTTTCTGTTTTAGTGCTGCCAACTTTTGTTTTAATGTTTCTTTTTAACCACGAGTGGTGTCCCCCAGGGGTCTGTATTGGGGTCCATCTTGTTTAATATCTTTATTGATGACCTAGACGAGGGGATTGAGTGTACCCTCAGTAAGTTTGCAGATGACACCAAGTTGGGAGGATGTGTCGATCTGCCAGAGGGTAGGGAGGCCCTTCAGAGGGATCTGGATAGACTGAATAGCTGGGCTGAGATCAATGGGATGAGGTTCAATAAGACCAAGTGCTGGGTGCTGCACTTCAGCCACAATAACCCCATGTAATGCTATAGGCTTGGGGCAGAATGGCTTGAAGACTGTATAGAGGAAAAGGACCTGGGGGTGTTGGTTGATACTCGGCTCAACATGAGCCTGCAGTGTGCNTTTCTGAATAGGTTCTACTATATAAACATACAATATTTCACTTTTGTGCTGTATGATCATACTGTAGCACATTTTCTCCTTCTTATGTTCTACTAAAAGTTATCTTGATTTTATGTTAGTTCTTTGGAACAAATTTGTTTCATTTTTTACATGGGTAAGCACTGGATTTAGCTCTGACACATGGATACAAACATAATGAAGCTTGCTGAGATACGCTCTTACTACAATGCAGTTATATCATTGTACTTTCAGCATGTTTTATGTGTTAAGGCTCCTGTCTTACAAGAAGATACTTTTCAGAAAGATATATAGGTATTCTTTCCTGATGGTTCAATACAATATGTGTGAATATCAGGATTCTAAATATGACTTTATTGGTGACTGTTAATTTTAGCAGTCATTTACAGAAGACTAAATTTGAGTAGTTCTTTTAGCATGAGTTGATGTGTCCTTATAACTGAACATATGCTAAAATAAGTGGGTGAATCTGATCTAAATGTAAGTATCAATGTGCCTTGTTCTAAAAGCTTCTAAGAAGAATTTCAAATTAGGATTCAATTATATCAGTGTTCCCAGTCTTGTCTAGTTTGATAAGGGAAAAGTGTCCTTGTATGCTCTCTCACTTCTCACTTGCCCATCAGCAGATATCTAGAGCTGGGAATGATCACTGACAAGGGATAAGGAACCTGCAAGATTGTCTGAAGGGTGATTCTGCAGTGGGATTATATGTCATATTTGATGACAATTAATGCTGATATATTTGAGTGTACACCTACAATTTCCAAAGATTTGCAGCCTGCTACAAATAGTCATAATGACTCCTCCAGTATTGCAAAACTGATGCTGTGCCTATGCAGCAATTATACTAACAAGAAGATTCAAAAATTTTTGGTAATTTAAGATATTGATTTAAATGATTAAATTTTATACAGGAAGTGGTGGGAGCATCTCCTACTTGCTTGTTGCATATTACCTGTAAAACACATATATCTCCTGCTGAAGTGTGTGATCAGTCACATTTGATTTTTTTCTTCTCATTTTTTTTTTCTTTTCAGCATTTTCTTCAGGCAACACAGCGCCAGGTTACAGTGAAATGAATACAGATATTCCTACCTAATTCCAAAGCTTTTGGTTAAGAAAGTTTGAAGTATCTGGCTAAGAGTTCCAGTCATGTTTTCCACATTCTCTTTCAAAACATAGCCATACCAATTACAACCTGGCCTGTGGTGTTCAGAGAGCGTGGGGAGCAAACTATAACCCTCATACACATCCAAAATCACAAAAAAATGATTCTCTTTTTTCCACTGAGCTGTTCCAACTTCCCAAATTCCACCTGCCACTTGACAAGTCCTACTTGAAACTTCTTATGCTTGAACATGGGTGATATACAAGGGTTATTACAGTCTCAGTTCCTGTAAGAGGAAGAACTGGATTTGTGTTAAGTAGTTCTCTGAACGTTAAAAAAAAAAAAAAAAAAATGATTGTCCACAAAGGGAAACTTTTACTGATTCCTTGAACTGCTCTGTCAGAAATGTTTTCCATTATTTTGCCTCATAAAAATTACCTTTCATAATGTTCACCATCTGCCATCTTCCTTGTTTTGTACTTAGGAGCTCTATTTTGCAAGATATTGGAAATCAATGTAGAAGAAGCAAAAGCCTCTTGTGATAGTAAAGTAGCACAGCTGAATCACCTCAAATATAATTTCAGTCTTTAAAGCGCTAATAAATAAAACTTATAAATATATTTTTATGCTATGCGCAATTCAAAATGTTTCTGTTCATTTTGTCATTTTAATGTCTGACACATAATTTATATTTCATTTTGAGAAAGAAATATCAGTCAGCATTTTTCAAATGTATGGATTATTGAAATTATATCAGCAGCCATACATGCTATGGTTGCTCCTAACCTCTGAAATTAATCTTGCATTTTGCATATCCATGCTTACATATTTCTTATTCCTGATGATAACTGAGGACTGATATACTAACTGTGGGCAGAAATATCACAATTTCCTCTAGTTGAAATTTTCACTAGGTGCTGAATCTTGGCTTATGTTCCTGGTTTTGGTGTGGCATCTAAAGTTAGCAGCTTAAGTGCAGAGACATTAAACTATATCCTCAGCTCTTAGTGAAAAAGGGAGTTAATTTTTAAGAATCTAATTATCAGTAACAGTAGATACTGTAGGACTTATTATGAGCTTAGTCAGTACTAATAATGGATGTCTTAGTCAAAGGACTAGGTAGCAACAGTACATAACATTGAACATCTGTAGTGTTCAGCATCCTGAAACAGATGAAAGGGGGAAGATGCCATGGACCTTAAAAATTACATGCCACTTAAAGGTAAAAATGGTAAAAAAAAAACAAAAAAAAAACAGTTTCTGTGCAAGTTGCATAGCACAAAATAAAAAGGTACAGTAGAAAGAAGGTATCATGAATTTCAGTAAAGATCTCTAAGTCTCAAATCTGGGTCTGGCTATGTGGGAGCAAATTTTCTTGAATGTGAATGTACAGATGGACTTTTGAATAAAGCAATGATAAAATTCAAGAATGTCATAAAAGAAAATGCACTGCATATTCAAACTCAGTTATTTTTTAAATTTTGATTGCTTACATAAATGAAAATAATGCTTTTAGACTGCTTTACAGTGAGATATATTTTATTTAGTAAGTACTTTCCTTTATCCATTTCATTCTTCCTCAGTATGTTTTTCAACAGCCCACAACAAAACAAGAAAAATAGAAAGAATAGCATTATTCTGGCATGCAAGCTACAGCATCTGCTATTCCATGTGTTTTATGTCACTGAAAAATAGTAAAGATTCTGTGTGCTCGTCTGGAGAGATGCACTGCAAAGGAACGACCTGCCACAAGCTAGTGAAGTCACTACTGATGACAGTACTATTATTGTCTACAATGTGAGATGCATGTGGAAGAAACTTCCCAGAGTAGAGAAAATATCAGTGGAACTGCTGTGTTTCTAAATGTAATGGTAAAAATAAGTAGCAGGGACATACTTGCACATTTCAGTGACATTAAGTTGGATTGCTATTCTCTTTTTCTCCACTGTTGAGGTAACACATATTCACTAAATATATAACAGCTCTATTAAATACATGATATAGTTATTGTATATAAATGAAAATACAATGCATAAAAAATAACAAAACATTTCAATTTTAAATGTTTTTATAAAAACACATACAAAAGAGAAAGAAAACCATAAAGCTAGTTTGATACACTGATACGTAACCGTGTTTTTGTGAAACTAATGCATTGGCCTGGTTTGATGGCAGTGCTTGTAATTCTTAGTGAGTTCTCAAGATGTTCAGTAGAGGTTTATGATGAAATTTTACTCTTCCCGTACTTCATCTTTCAAAACGGTTGTTCACAAATGTACATAATGCCAAAAAAGCAATGACACAAATAAGGTGTGACTGTGAAGTGAGGGATATTTCTGGCAAGAGAGGTTTTATAAAAGTCTGGTAGAGAGATGTGACCGAATTTTTAATTGCAATTCTTCACATTACATTTGAAAATACACAAGTAATGTATTCATATTGTTTGAAAATGGAGTCACAAATAAACCAAAAACCAGAGACAAATCAGAACAGAAAGCATGGCTGCATATTCTTTGCTGTTCACAGGACCATGTTTAGCCAACACATCAAAATGCGTAAACTTACTTCCCACAACTTGAGCTGGCACTGCACTGCACTGCACCTTGTGCCCTATTTTCAGCCCAGATGGGGATAAATAATGCACTGACGTCTGGTTGGTGCTGAGGGTTGGGCTGGGTCATTCAGTGCAAAGAGCCACCGCCATGATGATGCAGAATGAAGGTGGATACATTGGGAGCTGTGCTGGGTGTATGGGAACTGCTGAATCACAGTCTGAACCACTGATTGATCACCTGAGGTGAGCACTGAGTCAGCCACAGGGGCATAGGTGAAGGCAATTCACCTGTGTGACCGGAAGGGGCAAAGTCTGGCTCCACCTCTCCCAGACCCCATTTAAGGGCTGACCACCACTAGGGAAGGGTCTGTTGTTGGAGCTCCTTCCTGTGTGGAGTTCTGTGTGAGCCTTCCTTATTTACTGGTTGTCTTTATACCATCTGGATAAGCCATACAAAGTTATACTGTCCACCTTTATTATATTGTGTGGATGCTATTCTTTCAGGGTATTCATCCTACACTGGGCTATGCGTGGCCCCTGGGCCACAGGTTGGACATGTCTGACTCCTTCCAAACAAAGAAAGGATATTTTTTTCTCTGAATAAAATCTGTTATGCCGCAATTCAGATTTTTAAACTCAGATTTTAGCATACTTTTTCTAAATATTTAGAATCGTAGAATTGCTCAGGTTGGGAAAGGCATTCAAAATCACTGAGTCCAGCTGCAACCTAACCATACTACCCTAACACTTAACAACCCACTGCTAAATCATGTCACTGAGCACCTCATACAGATGGTTTTTAAACACATTCAAGAATGGTGGCCCCCACAATAATAATGATCACCCTTCCATTACTTACAATTTTGAATGGACTGGAAATTGTGATGGTGCAATCCTCTAGTTTGTTTCTAAACAAAAATGGTCTCGTTTTCCTTAGTCTTCCCTCATAGGGCTCGTTCTCTAGGGTTGTTTTCAATCCATGAGGACATGATATCATTTAGAAGTTAATTTCTTGGTTTGTGTAATAGAACTTTAATATATATTATTGATATTAGAATACCCATATTAAAGTCTAAATATGACCTGTTACTTTTTCCTTATCTTGTGAGGCTGGTAATCATAGAAGGAAGTTAAACTGACTTGATGTGATATGTTCGTAATAAATCTGTATTTCCTGTTTTTTATCATCACCTTATTCTCTTGTGGCTTATATACGTCTTTCTGAGGAAAAAAATAAAGAAATAAGTCCAGGGATTTTTGAAGGAAAAACTGTCCAGGGACTGTTCTGAACCTTCTCACAGAGAGAAGATTCTTACTGCTGTCCCCTTCTGAAGTGTGACATTGTGATTGACCTCTTTATATCCTCAGGGAATTCTGATGTCTTTCATCAACTCCTTGACATAAGTTCTATGATTCAGAGATTACTATGATTGCTTTGTTAAGTATACTTAATTGAAATTTATCACAGTAAAATAAACTGAAAATCTCTATCTTTTTGCAGTGTAACTACCTCCTTTAAAAATCTAATTTAATTAAGAATTAGATCATAGTTAATGTTTATTTGCAGAACAAAAGAAGATGTTAGGTTCCACAGCCTTCCTTCAGTCACCATCTCAACACTTCTTTTTATATCTCTAATGTGTAGCATATCTGCAGAATGTTTCCTTGTTGCTTATGTTCTTAGTTAATTGTCTTTTTAGTCTTGCTGAGTTAAATTAATGTATCTGAGCAACTCTTTTCTATTCATGTGTCTCTGTTTTCATTCTCTATTCAATTCCTTCTTACTTTTCAAGATCATTAAATTTCTTCTAATGCAGTCAAAGTATCTTCTCCTAGACATCTTTGAAGTAGTTTCTATTGGCACAGTGTTTCCAGTAACATCTAGGGTTTTTTTGTTTTGTTTTTTCCTCCCCCTCTCAAAATACATATGAAGAGAAGAAATTTATTGGTGAGGTGCTTTCTGAGTGATGTTATTCTGTTATCCTCAAATTTCTCTATCCAACAGTGCCTCTTAAACACAAGTTATTTACTGGTATAGTGACCTAAACCCTAACGCTTACTCCACTTACACTAACTCCTAAATGCTAACCCTAACCCAAATCGGAGAACCCTAACCCTGAACGCTAACATCTCTAACCCTAATCAGGGTACCCTAACCTTCATAATTTTTCATCACTTTCCAGACAAAGGCTAGCTTCCTATTGCTCCTATAGGGGGGAAAACAGCTGAAGACTACGCTTCCCTTTCAATTGCATGATTTTGGAAACTGTTTTCACCAAGATGCTGCATTATTTGTTCTGTGGTTGGGATCTCAATTCCCACTTCCATTCTTAGTGCTACACAAGTCATGCTTTTCTAAGTGTTCTGTGATTGCTTCAGATGATAGTAACATTGCCCATGGGTCAATGGCAGAAGAGGAGAGCATACACCAGCAGACTGTCTATTTGCCATCTTTCTGTCTAGTAGAGAACAAAAGCCTGTGTACACCTTCAAAGTAAAGCATTGAGAATTATCAACTATCCACAATTCCTTGATAAAGTGATCACATATAAAAGGAAAAAATGGTAGGCTATTATAATTTTTTTTTCTTTTGTTTAAAATCATAGGGTGTCTGCTAGAGAGCTTTGGGGTAGACCTTTTTTTTCTGAAAGGATAACATCAAGAGAAGTATTTGCAGAGGTTTGGGTGACGACTACATCTCTGTCTTTAAAAGTAGAGATAGTCTGCGTGGGTAACCCAGAGTAGTACCAATTTACTGTTAAAATGAAGTTCATTCAGTGACTGTCTAGAGAAATTTTATTTTTAGATATTTCAGCAGCCTGAGTTACAACTTCTCTTGGGAAGCACAATACTGAAATATGGAGCCCTTCATCTTAGTGTCAGTGACTCAAATGTGCCCCTAGGTTAAAGAGTCAAAAAAAAGAAAACCTCAACAAAAAAACTCTACCAGATTGCTTTTTGATGATATATGTGAAAAGAGACAACAGAATATAATCAAACAGAGGAGCTCTCACATTGCGAAACTACTGTCAGTCAGCCCTGGTTATGCCCTTGGGCTGAAGCTTGGCAAAATGGGTAAGGACAAAACAGTCATGGGAACTCTGGTTACTGCAAATTCCTACCGGCAGTCACTGAAGGTGAGTAGTGATGGACATACATGCGCTCCATCAGTGTACTGAGATTTCATCTGTAATTTCTTTGAGGCAAAAGAAGCCATGTCAGGAAGCTGCATGTAGCACAGGACTCACCTGGGATTAGCTATTTTTATAAGATAACTGAAGCCCACCCACTTATTCTGAAGTGAAAGTTAAAAGTGACATGCTAAACACAGTTTAGCATAGTCTGTTTCGGTAGAAACCTAATTTTGACTCGCTATGACAACATAGTCTGTTTTCATGTAGTGCCAGCTTGTATGATGAGAAGTGGGATCCAGTGTAGCTCGTTTTGTCTGAAGCACAGGCATCAGAAATATAGAGCAGGACTCTGGGATTTTCTAGCTTTAGGAAAGGGATCAAGCCTTAAGGGATATCTATGCACCCCTGAGAAATCCTGTGGATCTCTGAGTTGTACTTGTGTAGCATGCTTGGTTTACACTGTAGAGCAGTGCCAAAGTGCATTAACTGGATTGATTCCCTTTGTATGAAACTCAACTGGAAGCTGCTCTCCAGGAGTTCAGCAGTGGCAAATTGGCAGTCCTTCTGTGAGAGCAGAAGAGGTAGTTCATTGTAGAAAGTACATGCAATATGAGCAGCTACTGAGGACCTGAAATTCCCAACAATATTTCACTTTACAAAGTCACTTCTGCTGTTCTTCTATTTTCTGCTTGCTAACATAGATGTAGCTTAACTGGACTAAGGTCTTTAAATATGAGATATGTATTTAGCAAATATCCTAAAAAATTGCATGGAGTGTGTGCTTAGAAATGAGATGAAAAAATAATATTTTTGCTTGCACTTTGTTCAGAAGTTTTGGTGCCTGTGTCATCTATATCAAAGGAAAATAAAGAATTCTAACAGATTTAGCACTTTGCACTTGACATCAGTCTAGTTCTTGAAATGATGCAGGGAGTTCTTGAAATGACCTTGGAGACTAAGTATGAATAACAGACATAATCAAAAACGCTTGTCTCCTTTTGAAGTCAGTGGGTTGAATTTGACCATCAACATATCATAGAACATCACAAGCTGTCACAATGGCTGCAGTCATTTTGGGTTGCTGTGGAAGGCATTTCTACAAATCAGTGAGATTGAAATACTAGTGGTTGTTTTTTTGTTTTTTTTTAACTTGGAAAATACAATTTTTTCATTTCTGTACTAAAGATGTTTGCAGATCTGCTTTACTGTAGCAGATCTGTTAATTACTGAAATAATTCAAGAGTGAGATTAAAAACAAAAGGCAAGACATAATGAACTTCAGATGTTTTCCCTGTTGGTAATCCTGTGACAGTCATCTTTTATTCCATGTGAAAAAAATTATGTCAGGAGGATACTAATAATCAATATACAACAGCTAAAATCAGTACAGCTGGCAGATGAGTATTTTAATGTATTTCTAGATTAAGCAAGGCAGTTTAAAGAAAGCGTCATGCAAAAAAAATTCCACATCTATGGGTTTAAAATAAAGTCTTCATTTGTGCCATAGCAGAGTAAATAGCTACCTTATGTTTCATCATATTGCAGTGGATTATCTTCCTAATGAAACCTGTATTCCCCTAAAGCATCCTTGAGATATTTGGTGTTCCAATTTTTCTCTAACAATGCAATGAGTGAGTGCAAGAGTGGATTTTCCTTTAGTAGGCTTGATCAGGACTTTTTTCTTAACAAATTAAACTGTAAATGAAAGCAATTCATACATGTTATGTTAGGCAAAAAAAAAATGCCATATATTAATTTCAGTTAGCTATTTTATTCTCATCAGATTGGATTTTTAGTGAAATTAGTAAGGGTTCTGAAAAAGAAAGTATTTGAAATTTGTTTCATGTTTATCTTTTTTAATACCTTTTTTTCCTGCAAATCCTTAAAATTCCTTCATATAGTACAACTTTAGCTGGACTAATACAGCTGGAGCCTAAGAGACTACAAATCAATACCCAACACTTCTTCGATAGAACTAGTTTTCCATCTTCAATTTCTTAACTCATTTATAGTCAAAAATTCCTCTATCTTCATGAAGTCCAGCACTGAGGGAGAACTAGGTCTTAATTCCCCCTGAGAATTAGCCAGAATATAGTGTCATTAAGCATCAATAAGGCCTCTGAATTGTATAACATGTAAAAAACATGTGAACAGGTGTTGAGAGCATCTGTTTTTAGTGATTTGTACCAATTGTCAGAGGTTTGGAACAGATGAGATGTTTATTCACACTGCTTCACAGAGGAGAGCACTGAGTCTAGATCAGGAAGAGCATTTTAGACAACTTTACACTTCTCTGTTCAGTAACTGCTTTATACTCTTCCAGGAATTGTCCTGGTTTTCAGTGGACCCCTAGGCAAGCATGACTGCTCCTGAGAGTTTATCCCACAGAGAAACAGATCACACAAACACGCAGGTTTTCCCTCTTCTGTGTTCAGAAAGGGTTTCAGTCACTTAATTACAATCCATCATGTCTCATTTTATTGTACTAGCTTCTGAAGTTCTTCAAATAAGCTAAATATAACAGTAGAAAGGCTCTGGATGACCTTTTTACAGGATTTTTTCCTTGCATGTCACTCTGGAAGGAAGGGCAGGGCAGAGGGCTTTCACCTTTCCCTTGTCAGCAACACATTTCTATAGTGTGAACAGCTGGTTGTTTTTTGTGCTCTCATTGCCTGATGTATTTAAACCCTGTTACCTATTTGTATGCCTTTTTTTTTTTTATTTTTGTGGTGGTCACTTCCTCCTCACCTCCCACCCCACCCTTACAGAACCTTTTCATGGTCTCCTTTTTAGCTGTGGCCCTGTTAAAACATTTACGTTGAGATTTCTTTCTTCATCAGTTTCAGTGCCATCCCTGTCTTTTTTGAGGGCTGCCTAGCATTCCCTCTCCTTGCCTCAAAATATATGTTAGTGACTTTTCAAGGGCATGCTCAAGGTTAATCCAACAGATGTGTACTTAAGTCTTCTTCTGATAATCATTTCCTACCCTTGTTTTACAAACAATAGCATCTAGTTCTCAAAATTATATATGGTTCATGCTATCCCTTGTTTTGGATGGTTCTTTCTGGGACTGAAATGCTAGTTAAGATTGAATATAGTTTGTATCCTATTAAATCCTTGTGGAAATTTCCCAGTTGAATTAGTTCATCTTGATCAGCCACTCTCTTTTTAATCCCATTTCCTGCCTTCTGCTAAAGATAATATTTCAAAGGCAAATAACTCAACAGTCATCAAAGTGTTACCATTAGAATAAGTAGAACTACATGGTTACGTACTTGAGAGTGATCTGATGTGGTTTAATCATAGCCTTTCACATTTTGTCCAATTCTGTCATGACACAGTGTTGGTAGCTGTGTGCACCAAAGTCATCATTTCCTTAAGGTGTGTATATAAGGAACATATAGAAAAGGTCAGAAATCACACCATTAGTCAAATCTACAAACAGCACGCAGTTATTTAGAATAACCAAAGTCAGAGTTATACAACATGTAGCTAAGTGCAAGGTCAACGAATGCTAAATAATATACATCAAAGAGAAAAAGGACAACAGCTTATTGGCCTGCAATTAAGTGTCAAAGCTTGAATATGATTAACCCAGCCACACTGACCTCTTCCTCTGGCAGACAGATCCCTACTTATTGATGGGCTAATTAGTTGTTTTGCCTTTGACACAGCTTCAGAAGAGCACTTCTGAAACCATCCAGACACCTTAAAGTCCCAATCAACATACCTGACCACAGCTCTTGTGAAGGTATCTGCATAATGTTGTGGACAAATTAATGGGAGTTGGTGCTCACTGTGCCTCTGATGATGAAAACAAACAAGATATAGAAGTAGATAAGGAATAATATAGAAATTAATGTTTGCTGTTATCCACACTTGAACTACTTACACAGAAGCTCGTCATCCTACCTTAGGAAAGACATTGTTAAACTAAAGGGCAATCAGAAAATGGTTAAAGTATGATTAGTATTTGAAAATCTCTCTAATGACAAGGCCACAAAGATGGCAGTGTCTATTTTAGGAAGACCTGTGCAAGGGGCAATGAGAAAAAACTAAACAAATAGTTTAGAGATGATAAAAGAATTCTGTTCTTGCCACCTCAGGAAAAAAGCATATATGTAGTTTTGATATACAGTAGTCTCAAAATGTGGAAAGGAAATACTCTCTTAGACCTGGTAGAAATAAACTATGGATGTTCCCAGAAGCTTTACAAGAATAAGGAGCTTTACCTCTGTCTTTTCCCTGTGTGTGTCTTTTTTCTGCCTTTAGAATGCCACTTGGATGGATTTTTATTAAAGGAAAAAGCACGCACTTGCAAAAGAGGATGAAGAGGGAACATGGTATAGGCCAGAGTATACGTGGTAGTTGGTAGGGATGTTTCAGTGGGTTTCCATAACTAGGAGAAGCACAACAAGGTTTTTACCCTGAGGTTCTGGAGGAGACCCTGGCAGCTCCTCTTTGCTATCGAGGAATTTGCCTCTTCTGTAGTGCGTCACTGTTCCATTAATGTAATGGTCTGTATGACAGGTCTAGTCAGTATAAACATTCTAAACAACACTGTGATGCTAACAGAAAGCCAATAGCATGTGTTAACTTCACTGGAAGAATGACTGTTAAAGATGCTGTTCCATTCAGGAGTAAAGTCAGTTGACCTGTATTTCATTTCAGCTGCAACAGCTGTTCCTAAAAAAGTGTGATTGGGTTTCCTTTGCTCTTGTCTCTGAGAAAGGTTAACAATTTTTTTCTGAACAGTACTGAAGAAATGGAGAAAAGAAAGGACTGGTTTTTGGAGGTATTGAATGACTATATCACACAGACTTTAGCTGGAGCTGTGGTGGAAGCTGTGTTTCTGGTCACAGTAGCAAGACCATGTCTATGGTGGAGAATTTTTCATTGAAATAAAGGCTTTCTCCTCAAAGATATCATTTTTAGGTTGGAATATTTCACAAATTTTAAACTATCTTTATGGAATTACATTGTTATGGTCATGAAATCTTTTTTTTTACATTATTTCTTTCCAAAAGTAATTAAGTGATGCATGAAAGAAAGAGAAGTAACAATTAATATTCAAAAGGTTTAAAGAATAGTTATTTGAATTACTAAGATCAATCACATTGTAAATTAAATCCAGCTGACTCAGAAATTGCTTACTACAGCTTTGAGTTTTTACTTCTTGTCTTGCTATCCTCATTTAGGAATGGGAATTATCTCAAAGCATTATTTGTATGATGTTTGGTCTAAGAAAAAGTTAATTTCTATTACAGTCTACTGAGAATTCTGTATTTGCTGAGAATTTCTTAAAGTGAAGAAAAACAAAACATTTAAGATAAACACATCAGTGATCTGTGAGTGAGATTGCAAGGAGTGAGTTGAGGTAAATGTAGGAAAAAGCATCTTCCTCTAATGACTTCTTTTATTACTATTTTTTTGGATAGAAAACTGTTCTTGAGGAATTTGATTTCTCCATTAAGATTCTTTGTTGATTCTGGTTTCAATGAAAAACCTTTGTAAAAATATCAATATTTTAAAGAAAAAGAAAACACACTCAACAATATCTTCTGGACAAAGCCAGCTATTTACGTCTGTGTCAAAATATGCCTCTGTTTCTATGGTAGGCTGGAATTCAAAGGCAGCACACAAGTAGTTTCCTTGCTAGTGGTGGATGTAATGATCTGTAGTTTTCAAATTAGACTATAGATGCTAAGGAGTTCTCTGAGTCTGTCTGGTAGTCAGCAGGAAAAAAACCTGTTAATTAACTAACAAGTTAGCCAAGGATGGGACTAGTGGTGGAGGAAGCCACTGGTGAGAAAGGCAATTATGCAAAATGCACTGTGAAATGAAGTCTCATGCATCGGCAATGCATTTGGAAAATTAAACAGTGATGACTCTTCACAAAATGCCCACTGATAGCACCTGGGAGCTCTTCTCTGGGCCCCAGAACTCTGTGGTGCTAGATGCTACATCAGTCCCACAGTAATGGGGAGCTTATTGTATGATAAAGTCCACAGGTCTCAGGTTCTGCCCCAGATGTGGTTGTGGTAAGATATCTGGCCTAAAGCATCAGAGAAACAGACTCAAGATTTTTTCAACCTTGGAATAAGAGAACAGATGGCAGTCACGAGAATACAAGGAAGCAGAGACAACTCTGGTCACCTTGACAGTTATCTCAGCCTACAGACAGCCTAAATATATTCAGATGTTAGTATTCATACTGTGAACACAGGTTTTACGTAGATTAAATTGTATTACTAAATAGCAATAACAAAATATCAGATAGCAGGCTTTTACTCATTGGTTTTTCTGTGTACAGTCTTGGTGATGTTTATTTCTCTAGCATACAATGTGCTTAGATTTACTGACAAGTAAATGAGGGATTTTAAGTTCTTATAAGATAAGAGAAATAAATGAAAGTAATGTGCTATTTCACTGATGCATGGTTTGGTTGCTCTCCTTTTTTTCTTTAGGTGATTATCAAACAAATGTAATGTGAATAAGGTAGGTACAAGAATAAGCATTAGTGAGTAGAAGCGACTCAGAAAAGATGAACCTTTACAGCTCAAATATTTTTGCTATCAGAAGCAATGCGAGATCAACAAATAGGAGCAGGCAGGAGTACAACTATTCTTAATGTTTAGATAAACAATTTTTTAAATACCAATTGGCAATCTTCATGCTCAGCTAAAGTTTAATTGCTCTTGTGTTTAGTTTAACAGTAACCTTCACCCTAACAGCATCTTCTCCTATGCTAAATGCAGTGCTTGGTATGCCAAGATACGCAGTGCAGAATTCTGTAGAAAAAAATATAGAACAGTCTGCAATTTAATAGAGCTCTGCATAGAATATCTTATTAAAAAGGAGATATTTATTTAACGTTCTGTCAAGCAAACTAATAGGTTTATTCTTTCCTGCACTCATACAGCTTCCTTTACCATTAGAGTTCTACATGAAGATAAAGCCTAAAA
The DNA here is from genome assembly GCA_013399175.1 of Odontophorus gujanensis. Lineage (NCBI taxonomy): Eukaryota > Metazoa > Chordata > Aves > Galliformes > Odontophoridae > Odontophorus > Odontophorus gujanensis. The sequence continues at coordinate 67,389 of VXAB01002099.1, forward strand.
TTGTATCATTTCACTCAATGGAAATTTCTTTATTGACTTATGAGAGCATGTTATGTTCTGTAGCAGTATAGCAAAATTGTCTTGTAATTTTATCTAGGTGAGGTGCTTGCAGCCAATTTTGCTGTCAGTCCTGCTACATCTGTTTCTGAAAAAATCTGAATTTGTATTTTTTAAAGTTTCCTGTAGTTCTCAGTTCATGAATTGAAAAACAGCCCCTCTGTTAACCTTTTGAGATACAGAAAAGGATGGTTTCTTTAACTACATTTATCTTCTCTGTTATCTGCTGATGGACTGAATAATCTACTGACCAGTCTTATTAACTGAAGAAAATGGCAAGACCCTTCAGCTTCCGTGGTTCTAGTAAGAGAAAAAAAGCAGTAACTGGAGAAATCTAGAAGGGTAGATAGATTATAAAACAATTTATCCAGTTAGCTAATACAAATACCTACAACTGTTAGAGGGAAAGCTGTCTTTTTTTAGAGGCTTGCCTCTGCACGCATTAAACTGGTCAATACATTTTTTCCTGATCTTGCTGCAAAAGAGAGAGGTTGTTTTTAGTTCTCAAAAAATGATGGTAGTGAATAATGATGATTTCCAGACAGATTATCATCAAGAAAAGCAAAAGGTAAAACATCTCACAAATGTTTTAATAATCTTTTCAAGGATTGCAAGAAAACTTTATCATGGCAGTACTCTATGTTCCCCAAATTAACACTGAGATTCAGTGCCAGTATATTAACCTACTTTCTAGGACATCCAAGAATTCAAAACATGCTAAAAAATCCATTTAACATTTCCTAGTTCTCTGCTGTGGGGAGCTTTAGGGGTAGATAAAAACATTTGGCCATATCTCTTTTAATGATCCAAAATTGTCTTAAAAGTAGTTGTTTGTTCTCCCTTCCAATCTAAAAATTGCTGATGAGTCAGCAGCAATTAACGAAAAGATGTGAGAACAGTGGGGAGAAAAAAGATCAAACCCAGAAAAAAACATCATTAGGAAGGACTGAGATGCTTAGTAAATGGTATGCGAACTGGATTAATTAAAATATTTAAAATTAGTAATCATGTGGCATTGAGAAGGTCTCAGATTCTTAGTGGATAAGAAATATGAGTCCAGTTAATGATTGAATTTATTTTTACTGTCAGCTCATTAAGCACACCAGATGGCCACTGAGTTCTGATGAGATAACTGTAGTATTTGAACAAGTTTTGAGTATGCTTGTTTGTTTACTTGTTTGTTATGAGTGAGTTGGTGCATATGTACCTTAAAAGGGTAACCTTTCACCATCACCTCCTTCCATTCTTTAAAAATATGTCTCAATACGGCTAGTAGTAAATAGGTGCTCTTGAGCCAAGAATGTAGCATTTAATAACTCTTCACTTAATCCCACCTGCATTTCAGACATAGAATTACTCCCAGGTGAATCAAGGTTGATGATTGACTAGTAGTATGTTTGGAATGGCCACTTCCAAATTCTAGCCAAGTGATGTGAATTGGGGTTAAGAGTATTAAGGATGGATCAGGGTAAGTGAATAAAGATCAGGGGAGGGAAGACTGGTGGAGGTACCACCTGGGATAGGGAGGACAAGACTAATGAAGGTTTAGTAAAAACAATACAGCGGCCAAATGGTGGTTGAGCAAAGACAATAAATTGCAAAACCATGGCTAGCTGAGAACCAGATGGAACTGAATTTCTTCCTCAAACTGCAGTGGGGTGAGAAGTACACAGCGAGGAAGATGTACAGCCTTCATCTTCAAGACCCCTGCCCGCAACCACCAGGAGACTGCGCATGCTCAACCTAAAGGAATTTGAGGTGGTACCTATGGAAATGATTTATTGGACCTGATTGTAATAGTCCATCCCGCACGCAGGAACGTAACGAATATGCCTGCTCTGTACTTTTAAAAGTTTAGCTACTCCCTCCACCTTGTGCAAGCTAGGCAAGGCTACCCCCATTGCACCCAGCGTGTATGCACAGTGCCAAATAGACATACCTGCTTTATAACCTAATCCCTGGTTATAGAGTTTGATTCTGCAAACCAGATGTGTTTCTGATATTCTTTAATTGATATTTCACAAAATGATCATCTTGGTAACAATGCCAAAATGTTCATTCAGTGAATCTACCCATCTCAAAGCAGGACAAGCTTTACCTGTGCTATTTCTTACAGGCTTGTTTCACCTGTACTGAGAAACCTTGATGGAAACCTTTGCAGTCCACAGTGACTCCAGATTATCCTCTGCAGAAGTGTTATCATCCATCCCTTCATCTAGGTAATTATACATAGTTGAGAGCAACATTGAACTCCTGACATTATTGAAAGTATCATCCTTTGCAAATCATATCTCATATTTGTATGAGACATGTATTTTGCATTCTAAGCCTGTCCTTCAGTGTGTGGACTGTTCTAACCAGCTTGCAGTCATCAGTGAATTTCCATACATCTCCTTATTTTTTTTTAATTTGTGATCTTCAGTTTCCGCCAGGAGTTACTGAAAATTAGCCTTCAAGAGCAATTCGTCCAGTTTTCACAAACACTGTCATATCTTCATCTAAAACATGGTTTGTTTTACAATGGCATGAGAAGTAAAGGCAAGCTGAGATACTGAAGGTACCCTGTAACCCTGGAACCCACAAACATAATCACTGAATAATAGAGGCATTTGAGTTGGAAGGGACCCTTAAAGGTCCCTGCAATGCATAGGGACATCTACATCTAGGTAAGGTTGCTCAAATCCTAGTCCAATAATACCTGTTAATAATACCAATAATTCCTTGTTCCTTGAAAAACAAATGTTGGCTCTGCTTTTTTTTTTTTTTTTTTTTTCCCTTAAGTCTCTGTTAAAATGTATTGGTTCAAGCAGCTTTCTGAGACCTGAAATCTAATGAGTTCATGTTTTGGGTTCCTTTGTATTCTCTTTGAAAGATAAGCACTACATTTGTCTTTCCTCATCTTTAACTCTGATCTTCTAAGTTCACAGAGATAACTCTTATTACCTGTGATGTCAAATGTCTGAGCAGCATATCTATAAAGTGAATGATTAAAATATTTGAATGCATAAATACAGCTCTGCAGGTAATTAGTTTTTGGTTTTACTGTTCTAAAGGCAGAGGTCTTAAGAATAAAGGCAAACTTACTAGATGTGTATGAAAACACTTGAACTCACTCAGAATTATGTGAAAAAAATGTTAAAGTTTAACAAATTAGATTCAGAATTTCTATTTTTCAATTCATTAAATTGTCATAAATTGAGAAGATCGAAGTGCTGTAGCCAAAACATTCATAGAATCATAGAATTGTTTCAGTTGGAACAGATCCTTAAAGGTCATCTGGTCCAACTCCGCCACAATGAACAGGTACACCTACAGCTAGGGAAGGGTGCTGCCCCACCCAGCCCGGTCCTTGAATTTCTCCATGGGTGAGGCAACCACCACTTCTCTGGGCATTATTCCAGCCTCAACCATTCTGTGATATATATTTATCCCATAACAAGTTATCAATATTTGTTTCACAATATACACCTGTATAACTTCCTGGAATGTATTGATGGATATTTTGAAATAGTTAATAGCTTTTTTATTACCAAAAGAGTAAAGATAATCAATTATGATTTTATATTCACTATAGATTACACTGAGATTAGGTCAAGTGGTCTAGGTACCAGGCATTTTATAATTTAGATACCAAATGTCTACAGTGTGTCAGTACGTGTTGATTTACAATTAACATTAATAAAAATACATAGCTGAGTGACTTGTAAAAACTACCTTAAATATAAATGAAACATTGTGATGAAATGGTGAGACAGCTGGGTATGAAGAATGGATAGAATAAGGTTTGCTGATGCAAAACAAAAAGCTGACTGCGAAGAACTGGGAAGAATTTCATAGTACTGAATGAACATATGATGTAGTGAAACAAGATATTCAATGCTGATGGACCAAAGATAATGTATATTTGGGTCAAGCAATCCTTTTTTTTTTACAGGAATACTGATGATCTCTGAACTAGCCTTTACTACTTAGGAGGGTGATTTGGGATATCTAATATATCTGCAGAACCTTCAGCTTAGTGTTTGGTTGCAGATGAAGCAAAGTGTCAGGCACTGTTACAAAAAAAAAAGATAAAAAATTAAAGGAAAAGGAAACATTATGTTAGTAGCTTAATCTATATTCCAAACTGTGAATCTTACTGCATAGTAGTAGTTTCCATAATAGCAGAATGAGATGTCAGAAGGAAAAAATGTTCTAAGTAGGCAAGAAAAGCTGATTAGTGGTATGAAATATCTTTCATTTAAGGAAATGACTGACCAGACGTTCTCCAACAAGAACAGATGGGGGCACAATACGTAGAACAGAGGAAATAAAAATTAGGTGAATTAATGATCCCTCTTTCTTGTAAAATAATTAGGAGTTATTGAATGGAATGATTAGGTCTGTTTCAAAACAGAAGACAGTAACTTTGCATGTCATATGTTGGTCAACTGAGGAGCAGTTGGCCATATTGTTAGCTTTCAGAACTCAGAAAAGCAAATGAACAAACTCATGGGAAAGTCAGTCCAGGACTGTTATTAAGAAGAAAACATCATTTCTATATCAGGAAATCCTTGATCTGCAGTTCACTGTGAACTTGCAAAAAGTGCAGAGGTGTTACTATTTTCTATTTACACTATTTCTGTGTTCTCTCCTGGATAGTATTTTTGCCTTGGGCACTGTGGGCAAAATATTGTTGCATGGAATTCTTATGTGGGTAGCACTTATCAGTGCTGAGCTATTCCCATCTTAAAAATAGATATATAAATAAATATCCTTAATCTGTTTTTTATTTTTCTTTGTTTCTTTTTTTCCTTATTTCTAGCTGAGAAAAGCTTAAGCAGCTTAAGAGACCAATTCACTCAAAATATAATTTATCAGATGCTATTAAATACAAATACACCTGTTGCAATTCCCTTAGTCATGGAGCACTAGCAGCTGTGAGAGCACAATGACAATGTCACAATGCCCTGGCCACATATTCTTGGTTTCTTGATATTGGACACTATTGGAGAGAGTATACTGAAATAGGTTCTTAGGTTCTTCTGTTCCAGACCTGTTTGGTTTTTACAGGAAAGGTCACTGATGCTATTACAGAGAACAAATTAAACACAGATGACTTGGATGGTTTGCAGAATTAAGGATGCAATGATAAACATTTCCAAATCTTTATTTTGGCATGTCATTTTTTTTCTTTACGATTTCTGCCACATGCAATGAGGCAGTGTTTTGTATTGCTTGCTTCTTCAGAAGCTGATAGCCCTGAAAGTATATGAGGATCAGAGAATTACATTAATAGGAATCACAGAATTTGCTCTTTTCAAGACTGTCAGGCAGACTTTGAATATGTGAGGAATTAAAAAAAAAAAAAAGTGAAATATCAAGTTCCTATGATATCAAACTGGAGAAACATGAAGTCTAATTACTATTTCTAATCACCACATCCACAGCTGGCACAGCTGGGCAATCTGTACTGGAACTTGTTCTGTGAGACTGTGAAGATAATAATTCAACGTATTCTTACATATGAACTTGTGATATAGGTGACTTTGATTTGTTATAAGTCAATAGGTTTTATGTGATTGACATTGGCTCTTTGATTATAAACTTGACCGGTAAAACCACCTACTTTGCGTAGCCATAAGAAAATGCCATCATAACACTGTTAGTTAAGAAGGCTACAAAAATGAGAGGGAAAAAGTAAAAGCAACATAACGAGTGCCTCAGAGAGTGCCTCGCGGCGTTTTGAAGTTCATCCCCATGGTGGGCTGCGTGACCTGCAGGTTGGACAGGCTGCCGAAGTCCAGAAGCTTCAGCATTTCCTTGGTGTCCGGGTCCACTTCGATGATCTCCTGATCAAGAGCAGAGACCTCAGGCACGTAGTTGTCCCGGCGCTCCCTCTCCTCCTCCTGCAGTTTGATGGAGATACCCCGGATGTCTTCTCTCTGTGCAGGAACACCCCTTGCTGCTAGTTGGTTACTCTAATTCCCACTGACAAGAGTCTAGTTTCGAAAGTTTATTCTCTAGTTTTGAAGGATAACACATTATCTATTATTGTACTGTAATATATGTATCACTCTTTATGATTTGCAGTGCTTGTGAACTTTCCTAGATAGTCAAATACAGATGCACTTTGTGTTTTGCTTCTTGTTTTCATCTGTGCTACAGCCAATGACTGCTTTTTTACAGATACATGACACTCTGTTCTTTTTTTTTCTTTCTATTTATCCATGTGTGAAAATACTGGTCTGTCACTATTTTCTCTCAAAATAATTACTGAAATTATTTATACACCTTAATGATTAAACATTGCTCTATTTTTGTGTTTTTGCAATGTCTACTTTCTACAAAAATAGAGTTTTGAAGTTGATGAGATAGAGCTTAATTAGGAGCTTCTAATATTCACTGTGAATACATGGGTCTGAACGGGAAGCCTTCAACAACTTTTAATTTTTCATGTGTGAAACTCCCATTAACAATGAAGCATCTGTTCTCTTAAAGGGAACCATTTTTCACACACATTGGCACTGGGAGTTCTTCTGATCAATTTAAAGCACAGGTGTAAATGTACTGCCTGGTTTAGGTGCCCTAATAACACTTTGCAAATCTGCTGTTTTTCTTTATGCAAATTATTTAATCTACTCAAATCTGTTGGTTTAGATGTAGAATCATCAGTGTCTCTAAACCAAAGCAAACACCTCTGATTTTGGCACAGAACACAAGTCATATATTCCACTTATTCCCTGCTACAGTTACAAATGGCAAACGGCAGTCCTTTTAAGAAATTCCCCTGTGGTGCAGCTAGCAGGAGATTGCTTGATTGTATAATAATCAGATCTGACCAGATGGTGATGAGGCTGGATGCTAAATGCTTTTTAAACTCTCCTGCTAGGTTTTCTCATTTAATAGCAGAGAGAACCAGCTTTAAGGCCCACATGATTTGAAAGACATCTTGCTATTAGGCATAGAGAAGTGCTTGTTCTGTCACATGTAGCCACACTTCACATTTTCAAGTAATGTAAAGAAGGATCATGACTTGCTTAGAAAGTCAGTAATTTCCTTGCAGAAAGTACCAGCCTGATAGCTCTGAAGAAGAAAACTTAATTTGTCAGGGAACACACAGAGATCAGATGAGGGAAGTAGATGCTGAAGTACTCTATTTAGTGCTGCTTCATCTTTGCACAGTGCCACAACTCAGAAGGAAGATAACCATAAAGGAAGGAAGGAGACTTACTGTAGGGTTCAGCTCATGAATGGATGGCCTACACTGAGGAGCTTTGAGGAGGTATCTACACGTAAAGCAGGTGTCTCTGCTCCCATTGTAGTCACTGGAGATGGAAAGTACAGTCAATGGAGTCCAGAGAGCTCTTAATCTCATGCACTGTGTTGGAGGTAGCTTTGCTGATTGTATTGACTACAACTCCATCAGCTGGGATGGGAGATTGAATACCTGGTATGCATTCCAAATATCTTCTTCTGGACACCTAAATGTCTTCTGGGTAACCTAAATGTAGGTTATCAAAACTGAACTTTCTCTCACCCTTCATTCCTGCTCAGTCCTTGCACGGAAAGGTTTGGAAACTGGGCAGCCCACACTCAGAAACACTTTTCAAGCCAGGGCTGATTTGGAACTGAATTAAAAATTTGTAAGCTCAGCTGTTTGAGATGGCTTCTTCTGTCATCTGTCATGCACAGATGCTTTTAGATCAGGCTACCCAGAATATTCTATTATTATTAATTGTATCTGAAATTAAGCAGCTGGTTGAAATATTACTGTTTACAGAAAGTTTCAATGTGTCTCCTTCTACTGCATCAGTTGCAGTCAGTAGCAGCAGCATCATGAACATTTTTCAATCTATAGAAGGCTTCTGATATCAATAAGAAATCTAATTATCATAAGTTAGCACTAAATTTCTTTACCTAGAACACAAAGTTTACTTCTGAAGCACTTTAAAATTTTTGAAACCTAAAGTAAATCCAATCCCCTAAAACAATTCAATCTACACAGAAGAAAGAAAGGCAAGAGAAAACAAGAAAACAATCAGGAACTGTGGAAATCTACAATATTTTGGAAGGGGTCTGGGTCAAGTGGGATTACACACGGTAGAATAATGAGCAAATTTGCATATAGGTCATGTATTTTATTCTATGACTGAAGAAAAGTGCTGTTGTACTTCATGCATCCTACATGTGATGTACTTGATCAAAAGAAGTCATACCACAAAATTATTTTAATAATTACTATATTATATTTTTCTCCTCTGCATCTAAGACTTAAGATCAAACAAGAACTGAAGCATGAAGTCTAGTGCTGGTAACTTAACTTTGAGGACTGAGACTCCTTTAAAGTGATGGGCATGTTAGTGACCACATCTCTGAAGATCAGGTCTCTCAAGAGCAGGAAGTCTCTTCTCAGGAAGATAAGTCACACAGAACATGACATTTTGCTGTCAGTCTTTTGGTACCTCACCCTGTTAACCTTTTTTTAATAACCGTGCCACTTTCACATCTGGCCTTGATATTGCAGTTTATTTTGCAACCTGACACTGTGTAGGATGTCCTTTAAACTTTTATACGCCAGCAACTAATATCCCAAAGGAGGTTTTGCTTCTTCATTTAGCAACTGTACCTTGACACTAGATTTTTTCTCATTTTTTTTAATGTGAAGAAGCTCATATCCTGTGGTTGCATGCCCTGAATATTATTCCTTGTGACTGAAATATATTGTGTTTCATGCATGTTGACATAACTGTACTTCAGAAATTTTCACACCTCCATACATGCCTGAGCTTGAGTCAACTATTTTATCTTAAACTGTGAATAAAACCTCTCTAATTCTCTGAGCTCTTTAAAAAAATATATATTCTGCAGTTCCCCAGAGAAAAACAAAGGTTGATGATTATATAGGGGACTAGTCTAATTTTGAACATTCCAGTTACTAAAGTTGCTTTTACACAGAAGTTCTAGTCCTTGCTGCACTCTCCCTCTCCCTCTTCCTCTCCTCTCCTTTTTAATCAGTAGTGAGGTCTGAAGAAAAGAAAAAAGTATTCAAGGAAAGCTGAAAATGACTTGAGGGTGCAAAGCTTTGTGTAAGATTGCAGCTCTCCTATGCAATAACTGTACTTACTGTAGGAAACTCCTGACTGAACGCTCTAATCACTAACTGAAGGTTTTGGGTTTTCAGCGGTGGTTGGAGATTTTCCTCACTGTGAAGCCAACAAGACCAGCGATCCTCCCATTTCATTTTGTGTTCATTTGAGAGTATTGGCAGAGGAAAAAGGCCACCAGACAGCACAGCTGGTTGCTACGTTTTGGCAGGTGAATCATTTGTTTCCCAGTCAGCATTTCCCATCTATCAGCTGCCTCCCTTCCCTAGGGACAGAAAAGAAGAGCTGGTAGGGCAGCACATGCCAGAGTTCCTGGCATCCCTTTGGAGTTGGATGTATTGTGTGCATGTGCTCCTGGGTGTGTGGGCTTGGGACCTTGGTCAGTGTGGGGATGTGACCACCTGGTGTCAGGGCAGTAGCTGCAGAGAGCAAAACATGCAGGAACAAAATGTCCCTAGACAAAGGAAGCAACTGCCTCCCAAGCTGCCCCAAGGGGGTCTGTAAGCTATTTAAGTGCACCGTGCTCAGGAAATGGGACATGGCTTAGGTGCAGAGAAGACTTGTGCTGTGTTTCAGCTAGGCAAGCAACTGACTACAACTGGCAGAGAAGTAGTGCTGTGACTGTAAGCCCTTGCAAGACTTATGCAGGAAAAATAGATGTCACGCTTTAGGGTATATGGTGTGCCTATTAAGTGCAGCCAGAGGCAAATGCTGTGCTCTGTGTCTGGATAAAGGCTCATTCACTACATCCTGCATTTCCCCTTGCAGGTTGAACACACACCATACATACACAGCCACTGTTTTCTTACCTCCCTGTCTTGTTGTGACTCCTGAAGTTTTGACATAAATTTTCTGAAATTAGAGTATTTTTTTCCTGTGGCATGATTTTAGCCTATTATTTGCAACAGCTGTGGCAGTCAGGCTCTGGCCTTTGTTAAGAGCAGGGCCTTCAATATCCCCTCAACTTATTGTCACAGACACTTCAGTTAAAAATAATTCCTTCCCCTTCAGATTTGTCATTCCTATGTGATACTCACATTCAGAGCTGACCCTGCTGCAGATAGAATTCCCTAATGCCAAAACTCTATTCTAGCAGTCTTTTTTATCTTTCTTCTTTTTTAATTTTTTTTTTAACTGCTAAGTACCTGGAGACAAGGTCTTCAGTAACTTCTTTTTCTTTCCCAAAAGCTTAATACTTTTCCTCTTCCCTCCCCCTCCCATAATCTCATGTATGCACTTTTATATTTCAATTGTACCAGTTGATGCATCTTCTGAAATAATATGTACTGATTGGAGGACTTGGTGACCTACCAGTCACTAAATAATTATACCCTCAGGTTGGGAAATTTCACAAGAATAAAACATACTTCAAAATGATACTTATGCAACTTGCTATACAGTTTAATATTTGCCTGTATATATATTTGATTGAAAAGAATAGTAGTTATATCGGTAAGTTAAAGCAAAACCGACTCCCAGGTGTTCTAGGGAAAATGAGAATTCCTAAAGTGGGAAATGGACTGTTTTCCAAAGAGAAGTGCTAAACAATCCAGAGGTGTGCATAGTCTTGAAACTCCTCCTGGTGGAAATACGTGATTGTTTTAACCAATATAGTATTCAGTCCTGTGCTCTGAAAAATGAAACTATTTGAAGGGTGTCTGGGAAATATTAGGTCACAGCCTGAACCAATGACTGAGCGCATGACCAGCACTGGGAGCACAGGTGGAAGCTATTCATCTGTGTAACTGGAAAGGGCGGACTTTTGGTCCGTCCCTCCCTAAACTCATTTAAGGACTGGCAGCCAAAAGGGAAGCACTTCTACTTAGACATTGTCTTCTTTGGGAGTTTCTGGCAAGCCCTGACCCTTGGGAACAGGTAAGTTATTCTTTCTTTGTTACTGGACTGTGATGGAGATCTTTCTTGGGTTACCCAGAAGATTGCTCCAAGGCAATTATACCTGATGCTTGTTGCTGAAAGGGGGCTTGCATGAATAGCTAAGAAACAGGCAGGTTATTAACTTGCAGGCGTGTGGTAGTTTTCCATGTTATATGTAGTTTTGCTAAAAATCTAAAATGAGTGAAACTAGGGATTAACTAGAGTAATCAGCAGCAATGAGAGGCTTGGGAAAGCTACCTGTCCAGTCTGAAGGACCATGGTGAAGCAGGTAGGGTAAGGCAGTATATGTTTCTCTAGCACTGGAATGATGTTTGTGTGAAAAGAAAAACAACTAACTAGCTTCTGCAATGACTTACCTAAGAAAAGGTTGTGAAACTGTTTGTTTTTTGTACAAATAATAATAATGTGTATCTTCTTATTCACTACTGATTCATACCCTGCTTATCTACCAGGTTGCCTTTTTTCTTTATTATACAATGTGGTTTGTTAATGTGACTGATTGATGCTTGACAGTGGAGGAAATTAATGTCTTTAATCAAAAAGTTTAGCTGAGTTTTTCTAGTATCGCAGCCGGGGCTTTTAAATCAATTTCTCATTGATGACTCAAGTTGGAATCTTGTCCCTGAAATTCAGTTTCTCTCAGAGGCTGCAGATATGTTAATCCATTTTAGTTTGACTTCTGATTTTTGGATTAAAATCAACTCTAGGTAAAGAAGTGATTGTTTTATTTAAGGCCATACAAAAAATTCCTTTGCAATAACACAAGAAATCCTCATCTAAAACAGCGTTAGAAATGGGGAAAAAATCCTATCCCACTTTGATAGGAAAGGACAAGGGGGAATGACTTAAAACTAAGATGGGGAGATTGAGGTTAGATGTTAGAAGGAAGTTTTTGACTCAGAGGGTGGTGATGCACTGGAATAGGTTGCTCAGAGAGGTAGCGGACACCCTGTCACTGGAGGCATTCAAGGCAAGGCTGTGTGTGACCCTGGGCAGCCTGCTCTACTGGTTGGCAACCCTGCCAAACTCAAAAGTAGATGATCTTTGAGGTCCTTTTCAACCCAGGCCAGTCCATGATTCTTTATGATTCTACCAAAACCCCCAGCTGTTTGCCAGGTTTTTAATTAAATAGCTATTTACAGCTCATTAAGGCATTGGATGCAACTGTGTCCCTCACTGGTTCAAATTAAGTAACTTTCTCAGGTGTCCAGATGCCTGGCAAGTCACTTATGTTTCCAGCTCTGTAAGAAAAAAGCATACGGAAGCAGTGACAAAACTCTATTGTGAAGCCAACTGATGTACTTTAGGGATCTCAAGTGGTGGGTAGTACAGTTGGTATGCTTGGTAGTTGCTGACTCTTGAGGTCACTATTATGAAGAAGGAAACTAATGCTTTCAGAACTGCTGCAAATGCTGGGAAGTGTAGTGTTTAGGTCTTTGACAGCGAGCATGAAGCAGAGAGAGGAGTAGCCTAGGTGGGAGAAAATAGCGGGACTAGTTAACTCCATTGTATATCTATTACTGGCAACAGACAAGTAGTCTCACTTGAAGGACCTTTCTTTTTTGAGGATGAGACTGCTGTACAAGTCAGGAGGAGACGATGGATATAAATACAGGAGTTCATGTACTGCTTTCAGCAATAGCATATCTTGCAAAACACCGTTTGTGTCCACTTTGTGGCATTTGAGATATCAGTCACTGATACTGTTTCAATTTGGAAAAGTATGTAGGTTGCTCTGAAAGTAATGCCCCCTATTTATTACCATGGAAATTACAACAGAATCAAAGAGTAGAATAACACTATTTGACATAGAAAGTTTTAAGTTATGAAAAACTATTTTCTAGTATAATCACTGCCATTAGCTATGCTCTTTCACCAGCAGTGAATGAGAACATGTATCCCACACTTGTCAAAATTTGCACCAGCAGAGGGGACCTACTGCCACTGTTGCTGGAACACACCACTTGACAATTCACTGTGCCTGCGTGCACTGTTTGGTTTCCCCTTGATGCTTGAAGAGCATTGATGGGTCTTTTTTGCGTGAAGGAATTCAATTCCATACCATTGCTTCATCTGCGCTTCCATGTCAGATGGCATTTTATCAGACTGTCCCTCTGCTGCCACCTGTCATACAGTGGTAAAACGTAACAGAATATTGGTGGGAAGATTCATCCCTTGCTGCCATACCAGCAACATCCATCTCTGATGTGGAGGCTGTTCCAGAATTAATGCCATGATAGAACTGTGAAGAGTCCTTGCTAGAGCAATTAGTCTGGGTTTCTTGGCTACTTACAAGCCTCTGTTGACTTTACAACCTGATTTGATGCTAATTAATCTGTCAGTGGAAACCTACCCAATTTTCTAAGCTCTTGGTAGAACTATATATAACTCAGCACAATGTCAATAGTGTTTTGATTTTTTTAATAATTTGCAAATTCTGATGAAGGTATATTGTGACAACAATTTTTTCCCAAGAGCTGTTGATGTGGTTTTGGTTTCTGAATGGATTTAAGATATGGATGCATAAACAGTTCATTACAGTAAACTTATATGTGCTTCTTGGGAAAGTTCCAGGAAACTGCACTCAAGCAGTCTTATTTTAGCAAAGTTCACTAAAGCAGTAACAGATCATTAAACAGCAATTGCGGTTAAATGGTCATTGAGGAAACTTTGAGATTAGAGTGTAGCAGCACCCATTGTATACTTATTGGGGTTCTTCCTGCAGGAAATGGTGCTTAGTGCAGTTCAGATAAAGATCTGATTTAAATTGCTGTTATTTATCTATGGATGTTATATGAAACTCTCTTGGACTTTATACATATTTCTTAAGGATTTTTTTTTTAAACCAGAAGTTTATTTTTAATTGGTGGAGGATCAGAGAAGAGATAATTATCTCTTCAGTCTCTTCTCATTAATCTTCAGAAAGATGAAGGCTTCTTTGGCATCTATTAAATAGTGGAGAGAGTTTAAAAATACATATATTCTTCAGTAAAACTGAAGAAATAGTCTTGACAGTTCTGTTATTTTGCTTTAGTGTCTTGCTTTGTTGTTAAAGCTTTCCATCAGTGCTTTACATTTCTCTTTAGTTTAAAGAGAGATTTTCTAAAGGACTCTCATGTTAGAATGCAAAACCTTACATGAGAGATGGTTCACATGGCCAAAACCTGATGTAAATAATAGAGGATGAAATATCAGTGTACCTATTCAAACTGTTGATGGCCTGGCTTGGGCTTTTGTTGCTATTGCCTGCTTCTGGTTCCCCCTGATATGTAGATACATTCAAATACAGTTAAAATTCCTTACTTCTGTTGAAATATATGGCCCACCATATATTTCATGTTTCTTATGACATATAATTAAATTGATGCTAAGGAGGCTGGAGATGGGAAGAGTTTTTTAGCTTGTTATTTTTAATCAATAGAAAGCTGAAGAGTTGAAGGGTTGTAGGGTAAGGAAATGGGGTTTAGAAAATGTTTCAGAATTTCACAATATATTTCTGCCTTAGTACAATGACACGCACACACAAAAGAAGAAACTATTCTGGTGGCTTCTTATTTAGTGTCCAACCTCTCTGAAAAAAGAGGTAGATACTGAACAGTTTTCATCAGAGATACTTGAAGTATTTAGTGTAGTAGACAGAGGAAAATGTAGTGCTTTGTAAACCAGACTCTCACCAGTGATGTGCAGTTATAGAACAAGGGACCGCAGGTAAAAGCTGGAACACCAGAAGCTCTGTATAACATGAGGAAGAACTTTTTATTTTAGTGTGAGAGCAGCAGGGCACTGGAACACGAGGCCCAGAGAGGTGGTGGAGTCTCTTCTCTAGTGAGATATAACACCCACCTGGATGCCTTCCTGCACAATGTGTTGTTAGGGAACCTACAGCACTCTGTGATCTCCGGGGGTCCCTCCCAACTTTTATAACTCTGTGATAAGTTACCAATGACCAATTGCAAAAATCCTGGTGTGTTTTCCGATACTGCAAATAGAAATGTCATAGAATAATAAATATCAAATAATATACACTCAAGAATAACTACTTTTGCAATGTAATGATCTGAAACAAAATATCTTGCAGAATATATGCTGTAGTGACAAAAAAAACCTTCATCTAATCAAAGAAAAATGTGGAGGTTAATGTTGCAGCTGCTCACATGGAGTCATGCTGCCCTCACTTTGTGCTGTACTTATTGGGAGGTTTATTAACACCCGGTACCGATTACCAGCTGAAAGAGAGGTCATGCCAATGTTGATGCTGTCTGGGCTTTCAGAGTGCATGACAACAGAGCTAAAACACAAGTATCAACTCCAGAACTGCAAGGCCAATAAACATTCTACTATAATGTGTAATGTGGTGCATCTTTACCACTGCTTGAATCCAGTTCATGTGTCGTTAGACATCACATTTTCCTTGAGTTCAGAGATGAGAAAGACAAAATGGTTTGATTAGTTCCTGAAATACTATTAAGAAGCTCTGAAACACTCACTGGGAAGTGACCTTGATATCATTATGAACTGGTATCCTTGGATTTTATTTGACTTAGTAATCTCCCCCCACTGAAAATTTATATTAAGAATAAATCAAGTATACTTTGTTTTTGAGTTAAAGTAATGGATACAAACTTAGATATTTATACTACATCTGTGTTTTTTTGCTTGGGTATGATGGGCAAGTGGGTCAGTTTAGGCAGAGGTGGGCAAGGGATTCACTGTGTGGAAAAATAACAAGCTGATGTAACAAAGCTATATTTAAAAGAAAATATAATTAAAACATTGTGCTCAGGGGTTTGGCACATTTTTGTGAAGAACATTTGTTGGAATAGTGATCTTTCAGAACAGCCACCTGCAGATAGAGAAACATGGTGACTGGCTGGAGGCTGAATTTTCTTTCTTAAATTAAGATTAAATGAGAGACTTATCCTGAAGTTTTAACCCATATGGATGAGCAGAAACATCATAGCTGTCTGCACTTGCTTGGAATAGTGTACTACCATAGGCTTGGTCACATTTGCATCAAGTTGTACATGAATGGGATCTCAGGGAAAAACCTTATTTTAAAAGGATGCTAGAAGATGAATATGCTCATGTTAAGGTATTTATTGTTATAATGCCCTAATAACATCCAGAGGCCTAAGGTACTGTCTGTGCCTTGTCTGCTTTTGTATTGTTTTGTCTGCGGTTTCCTATCATAAAAACATAATTATGTACTATAGTTGAACTAAACTATAGTAGCCTATAGTTTAAATAAAAATTTCCATGCCTTTGCCTGAAAATAGAACTATGTTACTCACTGTGCCTTTCAGGTCTGCGTAAATCATGTTCTCTGTTGGTCTACATCAGCAAATTTCCATGGGTTGCAAGTGGAGCTATAGTGAGGGAAAACTTAGACTCCTCCAAAGTCAAATGTATTTAAAATTCTTAGTAAATTTTGTGAAGCAATGCTTCATGCATTTAAACGCATCTCTTTACACCTGTAAGGAAAAGCAACATGATTTAAAGCCAAGTAAATCATTGCAGTTTTTCATGAATAATGCATTTGTTTGTTTCAGCATGTTATCTGATAATATTCGGTAAAACATGTTTACCTTTTCAGCGTAAACATTGCAGATTTTATGTAATGTATTATGCATGGAACTTAGTTGGATTTTAATTTGATTTGGATTTTGTTTTAGTGTGCACTTATCATGTGAGTGCAGCATTTACATTACTGTTTTTATTCAAGTTTTCTGTTCATCTCCCCTGGCAGTTCCTCCCCTCCCCTAATACTTCAGACAGGTTTTCTAAAAAGATAGGAGCCAAAAAGCTAACCAAGCCTCAGCTTTGTGAGAACATGTGGACAAATAGAGGAGGAAGTCTCTAACAGGGGGTCAGCTGAGGAATAGATTGTTGTATGGGCAAGCAAGTTATAGGATACCAGGGAATCCTGGATCAAAGGCCTGATGAAGTGTGTATAATGGGAGCGTGTGCAACTTTAGATACCAAGAATGTTAAGCAGAGCTGTTTGAGTCACATGACCTCCAGAGATCATCTCCTAACCTAAACAATGCTGTGAACTGCATCTATAATACTAGGGTATCTCTGCAATGCTAATTTTAACATCCAGACTTGAAAATAAGATGGATTTAATGTATGCACCAAGGGGGTAAGTTTTTAATGTGGAACATTAGTGCTCACTTGTCCTGCAGCATATATAAAACCTAGGAGATCTAAAAATGTGAAATCTAAATCCATAGGAAACCAGCGTCTTATAGCGTCAGTACTCATGGCAATATGTGCGTTTGTCTCTTTCTTCTTTCTTTTATTGTGTTTAAAATGTAAAATAATACTGAACTTGAAGTGGAGAAATCATCGATGTGGACATAGCCATCTACAGGGCTTTTGCTGTGCCACTGATTGAAGTTAAAGTAAAATTTTGTTATACTAGATATTTTTATTTTTCACCTGTACTGCTGCAGTAAATCAAAATCTTCTTGCTAAGGAGGAAGAATCTTCCCATTTATATTACTGTTTTGCTACTGTACTAGCATGGTGATATATATCTACTGGGAATGGGGAGAAAAAGTGTTAGAGAAAGGTATTGTCACACATTTCAGGTTTCTTTCTAGGCCTCATCCTCAGCCATGCTGATTTATAACAAGTGAGAAGTAGTCTGTCTGAGTCATTTTCATTAAGGGAGTGATTTATAAGATAGAAAATCTGAGCTGACAGGTGGACTTCCTGTAAAATATGAAATTAAAATACTAATGAAAACCAATATCTTCTACTTGTCAAGTGATCTATTTTTGGTGCATGCTGACTGTTTTCTCCTGTTGACAAAATGCCTGTGATACAAAGTAATATTTACTCTAACTATAGTAAGATATAAATCAAAACATGATCTCTATTTGTCGCATTAAATAAAACAAATAACCTAATTATCTTCTTTTACATTTTACGAAGCATCAGAAAGGAAATGTTTCAAATATAAAAACCAAATTATTTAATTCCACAATTTTTTAAAAAGAAGGTCTCACAAATAAGTGTTTGTGTTTTTTCAAAAATGCCTGCATTTAAGAATTCAATTACCTATAAGGATTCTGGTTTTTTTTTTTTTTCAACTGCATCAGGTGGAAAACAGGTCTTCCATGTCAACAGCCAGGGAGTTCATTCTGTAGAGAAATGGGTGGTTTATCAAAGCAGACAAATAATTAAATTAAGTTTAACTAAATCAGAATATTTCTGTTGTCAAACCTAAACTTTTTTCTTCCCCTAAATAAAATAGGAAACAAAACAAACAAAAAAAAATTAAGACACTTCCTGTGGAAAAGAGGTTTTTTGTTTTTAAGGAAATTACATTTTTTATATTTTAGATCAGCTGAAGTTTTCAGCTTTCCTTTTAGGATGGTGTAATGTATTAGCTCCTTTTTATGAAGCAGTGCAATATATTACTTTCTGGTGACTATTCTTCAGAGAGATTAAAGAACTTATTACTGCTTCAGAAAGCTGAGTTCTCTTGAAGCAAAGTAGTAGAGGTCAGTGTTTCTTCCACAAAGGTACTGGGCTTCAGCTCTTCAGTGAATATTGAGTGGTTGAAGTATTTTCACTCAAGTCTATCTGCAACTCAGGTGTTACAATAGAACTCATATTACTCAAATTTTCAAAAAGTCATTCATACTGTGAAGCTAACTTCTACCAATTCCTGCAGCAAATTGTTAAAAATGAGAATTATGGCCCAGAATTAGTTTTCTGACATCTGTGGAGTAATGATTTATAGTCTATTGTTAGCATACTGAGCTTCCTTGTGGTTTTCCTGTTTTGAATTATTCTCCCTGATTTTTTTCAAATTCCATGGTTAATTTTTCTTCTTTCTCCTTTCAAATTATTCTGTGAAAATTAATACAACTGAAACTATGTGGTGCATCTTGAGAATGCCAATGGGAGATGAGGGCCACTTGAGATCTATTCCCCTAGCCATTTTGGCCCACTCAGATCTGACTGAGTGGGTGCTGCACCCTGTTCCACAGTCACAAACTGAACATAAACTAATATTTTGTAGACTTTTTAAGTGCAGGAGACTTATCTCCATGGTAGTTATAATAAAATAAAAAAAAATTCAAAAAATGAGTTGTTTGTAGTGGCATTTGTGAGCGTTCTGTACTTCTGCAAGCCGCATCTTTAATCTCTCAAACTGAGCCTTAAGGTTGAGGAAAGATGGTGGTGAGTCAAACACTTCAATGAGAAATAGTTTACTTGGCATCTGAAGTAGGCATACAGATAGAATTGAGTTACCTAGTTCACTATTTTATTCCTTTAACCTTATATTTCCTTTTCATTCAGTATGTACTTTGTTTCCTGCAATACATGACAAGTATCCTAGAAACAAATTGTATTACATGATGTGTATTCATCTTGTTGCCTACAGGGAATCCTTTGGGAAAATATACAGAAGCGTACTTGTAGCTAGTAGGGAAAATGAGAGCCTTGCCTTGACTCTGGATCTCCTAAATGGACAGATTTTATTAGATATCCTTGACTGTATATCCTGCTGTCTTCGTGTAGTTGAACTCCCACATTCTCTAGTAAAATACATGGCAGAAGAAATGTGTTAATATAGTAGAACTTGTAAAGAGTGAGCTGCTGAATATTGCCTACCTAGTGTCATTAAGCATTGATATATTTTTTATTTTGTGTGTGTCTGAGGGTGGAGAATGTGCTGAAATGTGAAAATTCATGCAACTTTTCATTTAAATGAAATTCATGTCCTTGATGCAAAGAACAATATTCCCTTCTCCACATCAGGAAAGCTTCTAACAACTCTCACTACAATGACTAGAAAATCTTTCCATTAGAAAGTGTTTTGTTCCATGAAAATACTGAGACATATTAAACTGATAGAAGAATAATAGAAGTGCTGAGGGATTCTGAAATGAATGGTTACCATTAGCGACATTATAAGAAACCAAAATGTGAATTTCATCTACTATCAATCTTTTTTTTAAACAGAGACAGCAATTCACTGAAATTCCTTATATGAATGAGAAGAGTTATAAAACAATTGATGTAAACCATTTCCAATTAAGATCACACTCTTTTTAGGTTTCCTCTTAACATCTGTAGTGATCCTAGATGTTTAGAATGTGAGCTATTCCTGAAAGTTTTCCAATACTTGCTCCCTTTGTAAGAAGGCAAAAATCCATGTCAAATGACAGCAGAAGAAAAATTTGAGCTGACACTGATTTAAAAACTAAAGTGAAATTTCAGTCCTGAAGATGTGAGCACATTTGCCTCCTAATGTAGTTCCATTTATTCCTCTGAGCAAAACTTTAGTAGTTGTTTGCAGAATCAAGACCTAAATCTGAAAAATAGAACTTGTTTCTAGGTTTCTTTTTCATGTGACCTCAGAAGTATTGTGACAGACAGGAGAGGCCTAAGAGTTCTGTGAGCAAGTTGTAACCTTACAGTATCTCATTCTTTTTATTATATGGAGAGGTTTTCAAAGTGGCTGAGAACAGTTTAAACTCAAATGTCTATTCTACTTACTAATTTCTTTGCAATATGTATTTTGGTGGGTAGGAGAATGGGAAATTATAGCATATTCAGCATATCACTCAATGGTATTTGGCTACGGTGACACAGTCTTAATGTGAATTGTATTGCAAAGCTTTTGGTCATTTATTTGTAGTCTGTGTGAATGAATCCCCTAACCAAAAGGAAGGCTACAAACACTAACAAGGTTCTGTTTTGTTGAGTTTGCACTGCAACATAGTGCTTGTTGTTCAATTAACTTAAATATTCAGGAAGATAAGGATTCAGTACTCGCTGAGAAGCTTCTGACTGGATTCGTCCTGAGCACAGCAGCTTCCTTGTTGCTGTTGCTCTCCTGTGCTGGAGAGACTTGTAATACATTCTTAGGACTTGTGTCAGTGAAGCCTGAAAGGAAGTGTTCAAGCTAATATGTAACCTGAAGAAACAGTATGGTGAGGGTTTAAAGGAATTGATTTATTGTCTATTGATAACCAAGGGTGTGGGTTGACAGCTTTAAAACTGGAAATACTGGGGATCATGATATTTGAGTAAACATCAGGAGGTCTGTGCATGAATTTGGAGATCTTTAAATATTTAAGTTTTTATTTTGCCTTGATTTTTACCCTGAAATTGCTATATTTTATCAGGTTTACTCAGATCATTAGCTTTACCTCTACAGAAAGATCTGAAGAAATAAGCTACAGGGATAAAGAAATAAAGCATCTCAGTGCAGAACAATTTTATTTATGCTCCTTTTATTGCTGATTTTCTTTCTCCACTCCAAAATATTTCCTGGAAAAATATGCAAGTTAAGCTGAAAGGAATTTGAAGACATGAAGAGTCTTGGTAAACAGTGCTATAGTAAAGACTTTGGTCTGTTCTCTTGAAGACTTCCTGCCTGTGCCTCCTGATAGCCATTAACTTATCACCTGGAGTTTACATAACCCAGAGGAAGTTGTATCCGAAAAAGCTAAGAGGGTGAAACTGCTGAAGTACATATGTATACTTGCCTGTGTATGTTAGCAGGTATATAAAAGTAGGAAATAGCTTCATTGTATTTTAAATTATGTTAGTGCTATGCTGAACTTCCTAGGACAGAGACTATGAAGAATTCTAGGTCATGTTTCTATTTTCATTATTTCTAATGGAATTTGTCTGCCATGATCTACTTGTGGACTTGTTTCAGAATGTTTTCTGTCCTGTCACTAAATTGTGAAGTTTTGCTTTTTTTTTTTTTTTTTAATGCGTGGTAGCAGCTAGTCAACATGTTAAGAATGTAATTTTGTAGCATGACTTGCTTTCTCTCCCTTTGTAAGTTGATTTAGAAGGTGGAATTAAAAATATTTACATATGCCATTGTTCCTATCAAACAACCTGTTCTTTGGCAGTAAAAAATAATCATCTGGGCCTTCTCAAAGAAAGGGATACAGAAAATTACTGAGAATTTTAAGTACTGTTGTTCATCTTACGAGAATAGGAATAATCTTTCAATCTCCACCAGCTTTAAGTGAATGTGGTAGATGTTATGTAGCACAACCTCAGTAAAAGTGTCTATACAATATAATGAAAAACAAATGTTCTTAGAGTTGGTCTTGAGTACATTTTCAACAAAAAGAATCAGGGTAAGGATGAATATTTCTTAGGAAGATGATGCAGTTTTTGTCATAGCCTTAACAGATTCACTTAAAGTAGTACTTTCCAGAAAGAGAATAAGTTGATAAGAGGCACTTCCTACCTGAGGATCTTCTCAAATACATTCTTGCAGAGAGTTTGTTTTAATGAAGTGGTCTTTTCTAAGGTAATAGTTCAAAGAGAATTTCCATCAAGGAATTCCTTACTAGCCTAGTACCCAGGGCAACTTAATAGACATGTTCATATAGAACAGATACAAGCAGAATAGAGATGTCCTCATTAGATTTTCACTAGCTCTGTGTGATATTTCCAAATTTCACAATCTCAACTGACAGTGATGATTTAGTGTGCAAGTAAACTATTAGCATAATTAGATTAAACATGTCATGCTGCAATTAGAATTGCCTCTGTCAGACCATTCTTCATTAATATAACTTGTTCAGAACATATTGTCTGCTTCTTGATTGTCCTAGACTAATTAGATACGTGTATGGATGTTTGGATTGCTTAATTATTTTCTTTGTTCAGCATTAACTTCTTACTGAACTGGAACCTGCTGTTACTTGGAGAGAAGTTGTGGGATTGACCTAAGCCTAGGAGAGGTGTTGGCCAGACGTCCCCCAAGCCAAAACAACAGACAGAGTAGGGAAGAGTTTGAAATGGACGAATCATGAGTGGAAGGAGTTAACAATTCTACTATGAGGGGAGGAAGATATTAAACTAAATGTTTCTTTAAGGCAGATTTTTCTGCTTACTAATTTTGGGAATTGGGAAATCTATCTGAGATGAGAGGAAATTTGGTGAGGTTGAATGGAAAGAAAACATAAGATTGTACATGAGTCCTTTTCTGAACAATTTAATTACAATATCATGTTTCTGTAGTAATATTTTGTGTGATGATTCAAAGATCTCCATGAGCACTGGCTTTCCAAGCCTGTTCATATAAGACATTTTTTGCTATGGTTAGAAAAAAATTAAGTAAATTTGATGTCTATTTAGGAGAAGAACCTCAAACAATTACATTTGTGGAGATGTCACTTGAAATGTTTGTTAATCTTCCCTTTAGAAAAAGGCAATTTTGGAATGAAAAATGCCATTCCAAAATAAAAATAAAAGATGACATTAAATGAAATGTCAAAACAGAATGAGTCAACATTTCTAAAATATCTCCTTTTCTCAACAGTCTTTTAAGAATTTTCCAAATGTAAAATGAAGGCAAATTCCAGCTCTTTCCATCCAAGCTGACATCATGCAAAGTTTATTTTATGACCTTACTATTTGCCAATGAATTTTGGTCTGTACTATTCTTGCCTTTCCTTGAAGGAAGTTTATGAAATCACTTATCTCTGTGCTGAAATGTAGTTCTGCTTCCAGGAAAAACTTTCTGTTGCATGCAAGTAGGAAGTCAGTACATGGTCACACACAGTGCTCTTAGTCTACAACACTGCAGTCTGATTTAGATGAGCAGTGGGAAAGGCTTGTGTTGCAGTATAGCCTTATGAATTTTTTTCATAGCTGTGGTGAAAATGCTATCACCTTTCATCTTAATGACCAAGTATTGACTTGTGCACTGTTATCCCTTCTGGTCTGCTCTTTGACTTTTCTGGTAAACAAAACAGTTGTTCGTTTTTCTTCCAATCCCATGATGAAATATCATAGCCTGGCGGCTTGTTTCAGGTAGCACCTGAATACTTGTTAAATATTCCCAAACAAAAAGCTGTTACCTTGCAATCTGCAACAAAGGACTTCAAATGCAGAATCATTGGTTCCTTCAGTTTGGTCAATTACTATGTTGTATCAGCCTTTTAATCATAAATAAACCTATATGATCTCACCAGAAATTCGTCTTCCACAACTGAACTTTGTGGTATGTTCAGGCAAATCAGAGTACCTGTATAGCAGTTTTCTAGTCCAAATTGCAGTGGTTTAAGACTCTCTCAAATTTAATATGTCATTTGGAGAAATTTTGGTTTTCTTTGACTACTTCTGACAGCTGCATTGATATAAAGGAAATTATAATTACTTTCAATGAATATAAAAATTGAAGTGTTTCTCCTGTGGTATCCTAAGTCCTTTCTGTTGTATTCTACATCTAATATATTTCTCAATTCTGTATAATAGTGTGATAAGATTTCTGTAGTTCTGTAATATAGTAGGAGTTGTTCATGTAAGCATTAACACTGGTGTAAAAAGGCAGATTTAAAATTCATCAGCTGGCTTTATTCAATATATGATTGCTAAAGGATTTCTTTTATGTGAATATATTCTTTTAACATATCATAATTACATTTAATGTTAGATCAGAAATGACAGTTTGCAACACTCTTCATATCACTTTTCTATTCCTCTATCAGTAGCTGAATTGCATGAGGTGCTCTGGCTTTCCTAAACCTGGAGCTTCAGCCCTAACAACAAGTACCTGTGCTGTTTGTTCAGACTCCTTTTATGGGCAAGTTGTGTGAAGTTTTGCAGTCCTGTGATTCAAATAATTTAATGAGTTGATGGTTTCATTGTAGGATTTTGAATGCAGACTGAGAGGTAAAGTGTTAAGCTCATTTCCTATAGTTTTTTCTCTCACTGTTTTCCACATTGTCTTCATTTTATTGGACTTGAATACTGAATGTGTCACATCTGAATATACTATTAAAACCACACTGTCTAGACTGTAAGCAGATATTTTTCATGCAACTTTTTAAAATGTGGTCAGTAAATCAATTTAAAGTTGAGTTTCTCAAAGTTGAGACTTGTTTGCAACAATAAAGCTATATCATATATACACTTCTATAATATATAGCACATTTAATCCTATACATATATATATGGGATACACCATGTATTTTGGTGTACCAGTTAAGTTGCAGAATCACAGAATCATAGGGTTTGGAAGAGACTTCCAGGGATCGTCAAGTCCAACCCCCAAATCATCAGAAGTCTGACAAAGGAATGAGTGGCTGAATGAAGAGAAACTCTCCTTACAGAGGTTTCATGTCTTCCTATGGTTTAAACAGCTATTGACTAAAACTCCCCTTTAAGCTTATTTTACACTAGCATGCATTTGAAAAACACATTTCTTTTTTATCTTTTTTTTTTTTTTTAACTTTTTGTTAGTTTTCGGAGTGGTATTGCTTTAGAAGTGCCTCCTTTTCCAACAGCTTAAAATATAAATCTAATTTTTCTTCACTGTGGTGATGTATTGAAGTTACAGCTTTAAAATGAAGTGTTTCTGGACATTCCTGGGACTGTATCTGTCCTCAGCTTGAGATACTGCTTTACAGCAGAAATCTCATTATCCTGCGTAAGTTGTAGAGAGAAGTTGTAGAGCATCCTGTATGTTATACTTTTCAGTACAATAGAAAAATGTAGTAATTTTGGAGGTTCCATGAGCTGGCTGTCAGTGACCTGTCCTTAAAATTAAAAATGGCTATAAGCAAGGTTTTGGGTCATTCTCTAAAATATGCTACATTCCTATGTGAAACTGAAAATCTGTCTTCATATTTCTAGAGAATAACAAAATAGGAGTTGGAAGGGACCTCTGGATATCATCCAATGGTTTTGATTTCTGTCTGGGAAGAAATATTTTTCCAGAGAGTCTTTCAAGTATCATCATAGTTTTATAATTTTTTTTTAATTTACTTTATCTTCTTTGACCGTAGTTGTTAAATTCCTTTAACTTCTAAGTTATTCAATCCCCTCTCCACCCTTTCAAACCAAAACAACAAAAACACCAAAAAAGGACCAGTGTAGTAACTGGTACTACTCAGCATACAGTTTTGCTTGAAAATAAATGCCTTCTATTTGCCTCCTTGTGGGTTTTAAAATTTATTTATATTTTTGATTGTAATTAGTCTTGCACAACTAATTCTCTGTCCCCAGAATTAAACACTTTTTTTCTGAATACTGCGTCTAAAGATGCAGGCTTTATGTAGTCAAAGAGTTCATGCTTGTTAACTGTATCTTCCATATTCTTTATTGTCAGCATTATAAATATGAACCCATGAATTGTATTGAGAGGAAATTCTGGGAAATGCCGGATACATATGTAAAGGAAGTACAGTTTTTCTGGATGGAGACTCAGCTATTTGCAAGGGACAATAAATTCATTAGGCAGACTTCCAGTGGAGTCTGTAGTGACAAAACAGGTTTTGCATGTGGAGGGGGAAAGAAGAAGTCCCCCAAAATCTTTTGTTCTTACTCTGCTTCAGGGTTATGGATTTACAGAGGAGGCAAGTCATTATCTCTCTTTTGGAAGTAGCTGACAATTGTTATCTATTCACTAGCAAAATGTTTTTTTTTTTTTTTGCTGATCTTATGTCACTATGTTTCACTGAATATAGGCTTCAAATACAAGAGGAAGAAAGCTTTTGGAAATCAAGTACAGCACTGTGACTACAGATCTTCACCTGTTACTGCATGTCCTCCTTACAGGAATAGCCTTCATCAACAGATAGCTGAAAAGAGCAACTGAGGTTCATGGAACAGTATGTGGAAAGCGTCTCATGTTCCTTTAGTTTTAATGATTCTGCATACTGCTGACTTCTCAATCACAGTTGTTAACACTGGGACTTTTCAGTGATAAGGAATTGTGCTACTTTGGTTTTTGATAGCAAGACTAGAGAATTCAAGAGTCAAAGTTTAGATGCAAAGAAATATCCATCAGAAAAACTGCCACTTCCAAATGTTTATGTTGTTAAAGGAAAAAATATCAGAGAAAATCTTTGATCAGAACAATCATCCTGAGCTTAACTGATGAATATATACTAATACTGAAGAAATAAAGAAAATTAGTATTGGAGAAATACCTCTTATAATAGGTGCTAGTGAAATGAAAAGTGGCAAATTGGCATCATATTGGGCAGTGCAAAAACAGTGAAGTGCAGACTCATGAAGAACACAAGCTCAGTATAATTGTAAACGCAAGAATGCTATGCCAGTTTGATTGGTGTTAGAATTCAAGTAAATTCTTAGTGCTGACGCAGCAAAATCTTTCAGTAGTGCTTTATACAAATTTCCCATGCAGCAGGTGGATAAACAGGTTTCTGATCCGGTGCTGAACTATGCAAATGTGGTTAAATAATGGAGTTGAATACTGTGAAATATCAAGGGAGCCTTTGGTATCTCCTCTGATCAACTCATTCGCCACCATTAAACATTCACAGACATATCAGTGTCTATTTCCCATCTGCTAGTTAGATCACTATGAAGTAACAAGACATTTTCTTCCCCCTTTCTGAACCTAAGTTTCAGAAGCACAATGCCTAGCTATCAGTGTGTCAGGCTGAACTGGGAAATAGCACTTGGGAGAAGAGTTGGTGATGCTCTCGAACTAGTAAAAACAGATAAAAGTTCAGACTCTGAGGAGAGCAATTTTCTAATTAGTAATAGTGCTGAAATTCTGTTTAATTGCTTCAACATTCAGAGGAGCAAAATGTACATGATGTACCAAGGTACAGTGCAGTGAGTGTACTCATTACCATTGTGCTTTGATATACAGATCAAAGACTTCTTGCATCTAGAGATGTAAGTTGCCATTGAAGTCTATACTAAACATCTGCTTGATCATGTGCAGCTGGTAGTTCTATGTGTTTGAGGAATGCATTTAAAGACCAAGCTTACTCAATGTTTATTGGTATGATGATGTGAATAACTGCTATATTACTGAAGTCAGCAACATGAGGACTGCTAATCAGCCTCAAAGAGAAAGCTATATGATAGGAGCAGAGAATACCCATGACTTTGCTTCATTCATCCACATGTTAAAATATGCAGAAATATGAAATATGTGCAAATATATTGTATTTACCATATATTTCCCCATGTATTTATCCTATCTCTGTTGGAAGAAGCCTTACGCATCTTCCAAACTAAAGAGACTTTAATGAGCATAAAATGTGTGAATACTTTGTGTATCTTTTGATAGTGTATAGTAGTTTCAGCAGTAGTAATTGGGATGAATTCAATTGCATGTCTTTTAGAAAGTAAATATGGTATTTTATTTGAATTTTGTAGAAACTTGGCAACTCCATGGTTTGGGAAAGAAGAGGTTAACTATTCTAACTCCCTTGACTTCTTCTTTCTTATCACATACTATGTTTTGTTCACCATGTATTTTTGGTCTTGCATTTTGGTTTGACCTGGTATTCCACTGGCATTCATAGAGGGTATGGGTAGGGATAAAGCAGAGTAGCTGAGAACATGGGATGCTGTGCCTGTGTCAGTCCCTACGTTTCCTTTGTAGTGCTCCCATTATCAACCCTGGGCCATTTCCACAAGTCAAATAAATGAAGCCTTCTAGAATGAGTGTCTTTCCTGTCACGGAAGGAAGGGAGTTCTCTTTTCCTTCAGCCTTATGGCTTTGGGACTGCCATGTGTGAATATCAACCCATAGAGCAGAACATTGATACCTATTGCCCTGGTTCAGAGCAGGACAGTTAGGCAGCAGGCAACCCTAATGTTACCTTAAAGCTGCAAACATGGGGTCATACCAACAGCGGAAATCCTGTTACAGGATGGATTTGGTAAATGACTGAGGTGCTTGGTGGTTTGTGACATACACTTACTCAGTGAAAAGAGAAGTGTAAAGCTGATGAGCTGTGCTTAGTCTGAGTATGCTGAATGTTTGCAGTAACGAAAAATAAATCTCACCACTGTCAGTGAAGGGTTCTGACAAGTAGCTAAGGCTTCTGTTTTGTATATTTTTCATATAATCCTGTGAAAACTTCCTACCCTAGCAATAAATCTCTTTTCAGAATCCATTATACCTTTATTTCCACTGACAAGTAGTGTAAGAAAACCACAGCCACATGAAGACTTCCAGTATGTAATTGCAAGGAAGTGGTGTGGTCTTTGTGGGTTGTGCTTTGAAGTCTCAAATTCTGATTATTTGTTTTCTTTTCCTTGCTATATAAGCTCTTCATTATGCATGGATCAGTCAGAATCAGAAAGCTGCCTTGAGATGGCTTCCTCTGTTGTACTGGGTCTGCTTTCTGTTAACTTACATGGTTTTGATTCTAGGAGAGTGAGAGCATGGGTTATACTCTACACAGGGCACAATGCAGACCTTCGCTGTGCCTGAGAGTGTTGCTGGTCTTGTCATTGGACAGGGGTTAATTCTTGTTGTACTGTCCTGTACCACATAGCTGAATTGCAGGTGTATGACTGACACACGGGATTGTTCTGACTCTACGTTCTGCTCCCTCTGGTGCATAGATGCAACCAGTCTGTCCTCAGTGTAAGGAGTGATAACATTGCAGGGGCAGATGCTTCAATGTTAACAGGAGAGGAGACTGAATGGGGAATGTTCTCTTCGACCTTAGTCTGTCTGATTCTTGCATATTATGATCATCACAGCAAGTGCCTTTTCTATGGAACTGGAAATTTGAAGTTATTTTCTCCTAGTGCTTGAAGGAAGAACAGCTGAAATGCCCATTTGCAAGTGGAGCTACCCAGACAATTGTACATCAGTGCTGTCATTCTAAGGACTCCAAGTTCTGTCCTTTGCCTATGAAAGTCTCCAATCCCTGGCCTTATATACATCTATTAAACTATCTGTCTCCTACTTTCTTCTGTCTCCTGATTTTTATTTGATGTGTAGAATTAAACTTCAAATAGCCATCTTATCATCAGCAAGCTTTTGTGAACCTTGTTTCTTCTGTATGCATGCACAATTTCTGGAGTAGATTTTTCTCGTATAAGTCAACTAGAAATCCTGGTGTTTCCTCTTGTATTTAAGATGCCCTCCTAGACTGCAGTGCAAAAGCAAAGCACTGAAATCCCCCAAACTGTTCCTCTCCAGTGCATTATTCTGTGGGATTAGAGGCCAGTAACAGATAATCACATATTGCTCCTTCAAAAGGAAAACCTTTTCTGTTTTCATACATAAATACTATAAAATGATCCAAAGATCAAAGACATTGATACATCAAAAATAAGACCAAACCTTGAGTATTGGATGAAAGTAATTCTGCCATTGGAAGGGAAGAGTATTGCCTTTAGCATTGTTAGCTCTCTCCAGAAGGGACTTTGCAGTTTCTGTGATGTCAGGATTGAGGCTTCTGAAGAAGAACAAATATCCATGTATGGACAATAAATTTCTATTTAGTATATTTTTTCTATCCATATTACAGCCATTTTACTGCCAGTAAATACAGTTTCCTGTATTTATACAATACAGATTAATATATCAAGAGACACATTCATATCAATCATGCATTTTTAAAGCAGTATAAAATTGATTATTTACTAGAAGTACATGCACTCAGGCAATTAATTAGATGTGAATGTTCTGTATAAATAATTCTCTGTTGTGCACTGACCTTTAAAAAGCTATCTTTGGTCTCAGCTTCAGCATCCCTGAAGACTGAACTAATTGATATAGAACTAAACCTGAATAAACATAATAAGTAGACATCGAAGTGATGTAGTGTTTTGATAAAATCAGACTGAAATTCCAGTGTGTTGAAAAGAGAGTTAAGATAAAGCAGTTTAAAACTGATGCTTGAAATGAAAGGAGTGAAGTAAAATAATAAAGACTGGTCGTAGGTATCAGTTTCAGCTTAGCTAAGCTCAATTGGCTTTGCTTATTAGAATGATAATTTTCAATCCTAAGTAATTTGGGAATTTATTTCCAACTCTAGTGGGCAGTTAACTGCTGACTGATGCTTTTACTTGCTTTTCCAGGCAGGATCAAGAATTGAGAGAACTCTAGAGACTGAAGTAAATCACTGCTAATGTTATCTGTGATCAGAATTAAGATAAATTTCAGTTTTCACGTTTGAAAGAGAATAAATTTTTCCAAGTCGTAGTGACTGATCTCACACTAGCTATAGCTTGGATGTCTGACAAACTCTGCTTTCATTGGGAAACAAAAGCATTAGCTTGAAATATTTATCTGGAAACATCATGGATTCAGTAACCCCTCAATAAATCCAGGATATGTTCTGAGAATCCAGCATGGTCTCTGTACTATGACTGTGTAGTAAGTAAAATGATCCCAGGAGCTTCTTCTGGCTCTAGGGTGAACTACTTCTATAATATGCCATCCTGAAGAGAGTTTGTTTCCTCAATGCTAGCACTGAGGAGCTACCCATTTGTGAGAAGTTCTTTCTACGTACCCGGTGTCACATATTCCTGAGACTTGTTTTGGGAACTGCCAGTTGAAGTTAAAAACATGCTATGAATGACCCCTAGCTGTTCATCAGTACAAATATTTGTGTTCTCAGAACACTCAGTTTTACTGCTTCATTTGCTTGTATGGGTACAGATTGACTGTGTGTACAGAAATCATCATTTTACTGTTGCAGCCCTCAAGTGGATATTCAGGTGTAGCAGCCTCAGAATAGGCTCTCACGATGGATTTGGCCAGACTTGAGGCTTGAGATAGGTCCAGCTACGTTAGCAGTGGTCTGTATCACTTGTCTTGGGCTATCTATTTACCACCGCTATTTATGAAGGGAGAATGAATGACTTACTAGTACTTAAAAGGGGATTTCAAGTCCAGGTCCTGTGATTACTGAGGATGCCTGCAGGGTGCACAGCAGCTGTGAATCAGGACAGCTCTTAGTTCGAAAGGAGGGAGTATGGGAAAATTTCTATTTCATGGGATGTCAAAATTAAACTTTTTTTTTTTTTTGGAGTAAGATGTAGTATTATGTGAACAAGAACAGCAGTTTTTTTGACCAGAGCTGTATAACATCTTTTTTGTAGAGATAGTGACTAATAATAGTATGAAACTCTGGAGGTGAAGCCTTCTTTATTTTTCATCAAGTAATCTCTGAAACAGCTTGTACTGTAGAAATACAAATGGTACATTTAATTAGGCTCTACTCCTTTGTCTTTGTATCTCTTATTCTAGCGTTTTAATGTGTGTATCTTAACATAGTCTTATGCCCAGTGTTGACTTCGTGTAAAAGATTCTGAACTTCTTTTTAAAGCAGTTCACTTAACACATGTATTTAGCAGTTACTTACATTACAGGTGCAAGGATTTGCATTGATTTGTCCAAAGCACCAAAAGATTTGTATCAGACCTTCAGAGACCAGGAATGCAGCTGTATTCACTGTTTGGAATGATAACTGCAGAATTCTGGAGTCAATCCTTGTCTCCTATGCCAACAATTTTCAGTAACATACTGACACCAGTTTCTTTTGAGATTCTCAAGAACCCTCAGGGATGATTGCCACTAATCTCTTGGATCTAGAAGTCAGAGAAAAGAATTCTGGGCTGTACTTGGGCTTGTGAATCTAGGCCCAGCAAATATATCACTGGTCAAGATATCTTATAAAGAAGGAGGGCAAGTGAGGCTCATATAGAGTCAAACATGTGTCACAAAATGAGTATTTCAGATCATTTTCAGGCCAGTTAAAATAGGCTTTGAATATTTTTAATGATAAGCTCAGAGGTGAATTTTATATCTCATGATATTGTTACTGTTTTGTTAGGAATTTCTGAAACACATTTTAAGAATAGGCTTTAAGACATACACAGAACAAAAGTAACTACTGCTATATATTACAGAAGTTTCAAATAACAAATAAGGTAGAAGACAACCAACAAAACAAACAAAAGTAGTTTATTCTAATATAAATGCTTTCTTCCAATTATTTATTGGTGCCAAAGTTGGGCTCTTTTCTAGGAAAGATTCAATTATAATTATATACAATATCCAAAATCAGGAAATATCTATTTTTAATAGCTACCTGTATAAACATATTCACACACATTACATGCAACAATACAGAAATAAATAATCCTTCAGTGATGATGACAGGTGTAAAAATTATAATCAGATTTTAGAAATACTTTGTCACATAACATGGGCAAAACTATCTGGAACTGGTAAATATTCCTCTTGTAGACAACAACTTAAAGACATTCCCAGTGAGGTTAAATATTTACTATGAGTAAAAGTTGGTTTTGCAGTTATATGACCAATGCTAGAAGAATGGTAAAATTGTTTATAACTCATGCTTGAGAGCTGAATTTTATCAAGAAGAAAAAGTAATAGGTGAAGGACAGGTAGTTTCACACTTTTCTCATGAAATTATTCCACTTTCAGTTTGAGATAATACAGTTGGAACAGAACATCAAAGATGAATTGTACCACTGTGGACATATTCATGTTTGTCTTTATGCTGAATAACGTGTGCTCAAAAGGATGACGTTAGAGCCGGGGTAGGTTCAGAAAAGGGTAACAAGTACATTCAAATGCATTAACTGTCACTCTCAGGGGTATGACTGGGGCAAGCTGAGGCCTCTTGGTCTGGAAAAGAAATGACTCAAGGAAAAAGACAGAAAAATTATGAATGGCACGGAGCAGGTAGAATTCAACCCAAGAGCTTTGTCACCACCTGAAAACAAAAAGGACCTTTCTGAAATCTGTCATTGTCAACTTTATGTAATTCCAAAAATTGCTGGAGACAATAGTCCTGGACAATTTGCAACAAGTGGTGTTACGCTGGCATCAAAATATAGCAGTCCATCTCAAGACAAAATAGCTCAAAAAAGACAATCTATTGGGTTGGCACAGAAGAATCAGGTGTCCTACATATGACCCATAAACACTGTAAAAGAAGGAAGCATACAATGTACCATGCAAAGTAAAGGGGAATGCTATAAGTGGTACAAGCAATTAACTTCCAAACATCTGTAGATAATAAGCTTTTAGAAATTTTTTGGACTACTCTAATGCATATCTCTGAATTCTTATAAACTATCTGGACAACTTGTCTCTGGTATCATAGGGTTTTAACTGTTACTAATTCAGCTATTTTCACTTCCAAATAGAAAGATGCAGTTTAGCTTACCAATTTTATCCTTAACATGCTTTGAGAGGTTACTCATGCTAGCATATTTGAGTTTTATGTGTGCCTCAGCATTTCTGCAGGTTAATAATGTCCTGAAGGCTACAGGATTTCCTTTTGGTTCCAAAATTACATATGCATTATTGCAAATGAGTTCTGCCACGAAGGAATTCATAATGAAAACATCAGAGGGAATTAAAGTGCTTCTTATAACACTTGAGCTTGCTCCATTAATCTGAGGGCAGAATGAGTTGAGTCATTATGTTTCCAGATGATATTAGAGACCAAATGGGCAACCCTGTCCCGGCTTGATGTTTTTTTCCACTGTAAGTATACTTTGCTTGGGGAGTGGGTCAGGTCTAGGGCTAGAAAATCCATCGTGGGTAATTGAAGTCCCTGAATAATGTTTTAACTGAAGTTTTAATCTTTATGTACAGAGACAGCAGGTCACTGTTAACAAGCAAGAGAAGCAGAAAGATTAAGAATGAACTCAGTACATTACTTTAAGGGGAAAGTGAAGAGACATAAGTATCTCTTACTGTAGAATTGTGAGACTTTAAAGAGCTGTCTTCTCATATTGATATGCATGAATTCATTGCAAATTCATCGGCATCTGAAAGTATCTAAAAAGCCATCAGGTAGCTTAATATTTATAATAACAATGTAATGTTACTTGTGATTATTGTGAATATTATCTACACAGCAGTGTCTTTAATTAAGCCAGTTGATCCATTTGGATAAGAATAGAAAATATTTCAAAGTTAAATAGGAGCAATGGACTAGAAACTGGTATTTATTAAAGGAATCTTCCATTTATTAAGCACATTTTCCATTGTACTGTACATGTGTCATAGGGGGATTTGAGTGTATTTTAATTATTTAATGAAGAATCAGTTAGATACCTGGTTGTATCCCAAGATGTTTTGCAAAAGAAAGCTCACAACCATTCAAATATTTTTGGTTTTAGGCAAACCGTTCTTAAAGTACCTCTTACATTTTCATGCTGACTAGGATATGTTAACACTGGGTATTGTTAGCAGATGCAATTCTGAACTTGTTCTCCAGATGGATGTGAATTCACTTTATCTCAGCTACAAGATGGAAAATCGGTGTAACTTATACTGGATGACACTATGTCTGGATGTACCACACTGGAAAGCTGAATGTCTGTTCACACCAGTGCAGACCACACAACAGACAAACATTATCTCAGTCTGAAGCCCAGTGAACTTGCACGTGATCGAAAGAATCCTCAAATACTTATCCAATTCATTTAATTGCATATGAAAGTGAGGTTAACAGTTCTAAGAAGTGGTGGAATCAGGCTGTTGGGTTGTGCACTGCATGAAAAAGCTAAATCCATGTGCTATATAAGAATATATGCTGTTCTCATCAACGGGGCTCTGTCACTTGAGCTAGGATTGTGTGGTCTTTCAAGACAGAACTTGGTGATCCTTGAAGTCCTTTCCAATCCATGCCATTCTATGACATTCAAAGTAGCCAAATTAACCAATGACTTATGGCAATATAATAAAAGTAGGATATTTAAAAGAAGAAATCAGCAACTCTTTAATAATGTTTAAACAGAAAGACTTTCAATTTCTTAATGTAATAATGGGATTAGACAATTTACAATTTTCATTCAGACAATGCTGAGATTCTCTTCAAATCTTGAATTCTGGGAATGTGGACTTGAAGAAAATCAGTGCATATCATGAGAAATGAGTATTGCCAGCAAAAACTACGAGTTGATTTTAACCATCAGTCATCCTAATGGCAATACTTGTTTCAATACAGTTATTCAAGAGAAAAATCTTTGGGAAAGTGAAATTTAACTTCATAGGAAATTTTCTAATTTCAAACCAGAAAACAGGAAGAAAAAAAAAAAANAAAGTACCTCTTACATTTTCATGCTGACTAGGATATGTTAACACTGGGTATTGTTAGCAGATGCAATTCTGAACTTGTTCTCCAGATGGATGTGAATTCACTTTATCTCAGCTACAAGATGGAAAATCGGTGTAACTTATACTGGATGACACTATGTCTGGATGTACCACACTGGAAAGCTGAATGTCTGTTCACACCAGTGCAGACCACACTACAGACAAACATTATCTCAGTCTGAAGCCCAGTGAACTTGCACGTGATCGAAAGAATCCTCAAATACTTACCCAATTCATTTAATTGCATATGAAAGTGAGGTTAACAGTTCTAAGAAGTGGTGGAATCAGGCTGTTGGGTTGTGCACTGCATGAAAAAGCTAAATCCATGTGCTATATAAGAATATATGCTGTTCTCATCAACGGGGCTCTGTCACTTGAGCTAGGATTGTGTGGTCTTTCAAGACAGAACTTGGTGATCCTTGAAGTCCTTTCCAATCCATGCCATTCTATGACATTCAAAGTAGCCAAATTAACCAATGACTTATGGCAATATAATAAAAGTAGGATATTTAAAAGAAGAAATCAGCAACTCTTTAATAATGTTTAAACAGAAAGACTTTCAATTTCTTAATGTAATAATGGGATTAGACAATTTACAATTTTCATTCAGACAATGCTGAGATTCTCTTCAAATCTTGAATTCTGGGAATGTGGACTTGAAGAAAATCAGTGCATATCATGAGAAATGAGTATTGCCAGCAAAAACTACGAGTTGATTTTAACCATCAGTCATCCTAATGGCAATACTTGTTTCAATACAGTTATTCAAGAGAAAAATCTTTGGGAAAGTGAAATTTAACTTCATAGGAAATTTTCTAATTTCAAACCAGAAAACAGGAAGAAAAAAAAAAAAAGGCACCTAGGAAGTTTTCTGTACACTGAAATGTACAGAAACCAACTTACATTCTCTTTTTTTCAAGACTCTTCTCTTTCCAAATCCTCCTCTTCTGCTTTCTTGCTTTCTTTTCCTGTTACTTTTGTTATCATCTGCACATATTTCTTTCTCTGCCTTTACCTTTCTTCCTTCTTTATCTTTCTTTGCACACCTCTCCTTTGCTTTTCATCCTTTCTTTTATGTGTTCCCTTTTACTGACTGCTAAAATCTATGCATCAATCTCTGCAGCTACTATTTGTGTGCTTCTTGCAGCCAATGACAGTAGTTCTGCAGCCACCCTTTCCTGTGCTTGACTCCATTCAAGGCAAACAGAACTGAAGGCTTTGAGTGCCTCATAGCAGTAACCAGCTTGATCCCAGAGGCTGTGTTTGGATTGTCTGCTATAAAATCAATGCTGGAGAGCAACACCAGAAATTCATGCCTCCTATTATTCAGATCTCGCTTTCCTCCTAGGAAAAAGGAAGAGAAGGGAGACATTTCAAACTGGCAAAGTTCATCTAACTCAAGTACAATATTACCACTTTTACTGACTGTACAGGGAGACTGAGGCTAGGGTTTTTTTTTTGGCTCCTCTTAAACTTCTGTCTCAGATCAGGAGGGATGGTGCTAACACAGCACTAGGACTGGGGTTCTGGTTTACTCCAGGGTTTTTTTACAAAACAGTGACCTTCCCAAACACTTCATTAAGTATGTAAGGGAGGGGAATGAGGAAAGTAGCCTTATATTTAATAATTAACTATGATTCTTGCATGCATTGATTTTAACCAGTGAACAGCATTCTTGACTCAGGAATGATTTTTCTTCCTTCCACAGAAGGGAAAATATTTAATTGCCTTATGAAATATCAAGGGGATTTTCTGAAAGTCTGAATTGCCAGGTGCTTTCAGCTGCCTTTGAACTCATGTAGAATTGAGCTTTACTGGCAGTGCTCAGGAACANTAGGATATTTAAAAGAAGAAATCAGCAACTCTTTAATAATGTTTAAACAGAAAGACTTTCAATTTCTTAATGTAATAATGGGATTAGACAATTTACAATTTTCATTCAGACTTAATGCTGAGATTCTCTTCAAATCTTGAATTCTGGGAATGTGGACTTGAAGAAAATCAGTGCACATCATGAGAAATGAGTATTGCCAGCAAAAACTACGAGTTGATTTTAACCATCAGTCATCCTAATGGCAATACTTGTTTCAATACAGTTATTCAAGAGAAAAATCTTTGGGAAAGTGAAATTTAACTTCATAGGAAATTTTCTAATTTCAAACCAGAAAACAGGAAGAAAAAAAAAAAAAGGCACCTAGGAAGTTTTCTGTACACTGAAATGTACAGAAACCAACTTACATTCTCTTTTTTTCAAGACTCTTCTCTTTCCAAATCCTCCTCTTCTGCTTTCTTGCTTTCTTTTCCTGTTACTTTTGTTATCATCTGCACATATTTCTTTCTCTGCCTTTACCTTTCTTCCTTCTTTATCTTTCTTTGCACACCTCTCCTTTGCTTTTCATCCTTTCTTTTATGTGTTCCCTTTTACTGACTGCTAAAATCTATGCATCAATCTCTGCAGCTACTATTTGTGTGCTTCTTGCAGCCAATGACAGTAGTTCTGCAGCCACCCTTTCCTGTGCTTGACTCCATTCAAGGCAAACAGAACTGAAGGCTTTGAGTGCCTCATAGCAGTAACCAGCTTGATCCCAGAGGCTGTGTTTGGATTGTCTGCTATAAAATCAATGCTGGAGAGCAACACCAGAAATTCATGCCTCCTATTATTCAGATCTCACTTTCCTCCTAGGAAAAAGGAAGAGAAGGGAGACATTTCAAACTGGCAAAGTTCATCTAACTCAAGTACAATATTACCACTTTTACTGACTGTACAGGGAGACTGAGGCTAGGGTTTTTTTTTTGGCTCCTCTTAAACTTCTGTCTCAGATCAGGAGGGATGGTGCTAACACAGCACTAGGACTGGGGTTCTGGTTTACTCCAGGGTTTTTTTACAAAACAGTGACCTTCCCAAACACTTCATTAAGTATGTAAGGGAGGGGAATGAGGAAAGTAGCCTTATATTTAATAATTAACTATGATTCTTGCATGCATTGATTTTAACCAGTGAACAGCATTCTTGACTCAGGAATGATTTTTCTTCCTTCCACAGAAGGGAAAATATTTAATTGCCTTATGAAATATCAAGGGGATTTTCTGAAAGTCTGAATTGCCAGGTGCTTTCAGCTGCCTTTGAACTCATGTAGAATTGAGCTTTACTGGCAGTGCTCAGGAACATGCGGACAGGCTGGATGAGAGCATGTCATGTGCTCTTTCACAGCTCGCTTTCAGTTGCTGATGGCTCTTGGTTCCCTCTACCATTCCAGTGCCACTAACAGTTCTGTGCCATTTCATTTCCTCTTTTCAACTGAAAATGCCTCATTAAGCATGCTTCTATTTTTTTCTTGAATCTCACACTATTATCAGTCATACACAAGAGCCTCAGTTTGGGACTCTTGCTTTTCACCTGTTATCTCTTTATGCCAGCCATGTGCAAACTTTAAAGATGCAGTTACAAATCTTTGTCAAGCATCTGGACAGCTGTCAAGAAGAGAACTGGTTGTGTTGCCAACTTTGGCATTGTCAGCTGCACTGCTGAATGTCCACAAAACCCAACCCAATCCACACAAAGCAAACATCCCCCAAGCATCTACTTTTTTGCCTCTTTCAGTACTTAGAAGAGGAAGGAACTAAGACTTCTGTTTGAATTCTCAGAGGAAAATAAAAATATTCCAGACCAAATTTAGAGTGGAAAGCTTCTGTATGAAGCAGTCTTGGAACTGTTTCTCTATCATCATTCTGTTCTCTGTCGTCTTTGAAAAGTCTTGGAGAATGGGAGAGGTGTCTGAAGACTGGAGAAGAGCCAATATCATTTTGGTCTTCAAAAAGGGCACGGAAGATCTGGGGAACTACAGGCCAGTGAGCCTCACCTGTGTCCCTGGAAAGGTGATGGAAAGACTTGTTCTGGATGCAATGTCCAGGCAATTGGAAGAGAAGAGTTATCAGGAGTAGTCAGCATGAGTTCACCAGAGGGAGTTTGTCCTCAACCAACCTGGTAGCCTTCTATGACTTAATCACTGTATGGAGGGGAGAGCAGAGGATGTAGTCTATCTTGATTTCAGCAAGGCATTTACAAAAAAGACAGGGACCTCTTTGAAAGAGAACATAAAGATGATCAAGGGCCTTTCTGATGAGGAGACGCTGAGACCTAGGTCCGTTCAGCTTTTCTTGAAAAAATAAGACTCGGAGATCTGATCAATGTCTATAAATATCAAGGTGTGGGAGGACTCTTCTCAGCAGTGTATGATGATAGGACAAGGGGAAACAGCTGCAAACTGATGCATAGGAAGTTACACACAAATGCGATGGGATCTTCATGGTTAAGGGTGGTGGAGCACTGGCACAGGCTGCCCAGAGAGGTTGTGGAATCCTTTTCTGGAGATGTTCCAGACTCACCTGGATGCCTACCTGTGCAACCTGATCTAGGGAGCTGCTTTGGCAGGGGGGTAGGACTAGATGATGTCTAGAGGTCCCTTCCAACCTCTGCAATTCTGTGAACTGCTGGGTTTAAGCATAGCTAAGGTCTTGAAGTGGAACACTGCAATAAAACAGAAGTTACTGAAACATAATCTTACTATAATTCTGTGTTAGTGAGACAAAATTATAGCTGATTTTCAGAGTTTTTTTTTTTTTTTTTTTCCCCCAAACTGTAAACAATATAACAGCTATCCTGGAACAACCCTGGAAAAAAAAAATAAAAATCTTGGTTATTTTCCCTTTAGGCTAGGGCCATTGTTGCTAAGCTGTCCATTGGCTTCAGAATATGTAACATTTCAGTCATCAGCAATCTGGCAGGTATTTTGTCCCTTGTATTGATCCAAGAACTATATGCAGGGCTGTTTGCGCCATCTGTCACACCAGAGTCAGCAGGGGGGACAAAAGGTGGCCAGCTGGTCCTATCAGTCTGCAACACTGTTTTAAGGGAGGAATACCAGAACCTGTGTCAAAAGGCACTGAAAACAA
This sequence comes from Odontophorus gujanensis, assembly GCA_013399175.1. NCBI lineage: Eukaryota > Metazoa > Chordata > Aves > Galliformes > Odontophoridae > Odontophorus > Odontophorus gujanensis. Next base: position 108,261 of record VXAB01002099.1, read on the forward strand.
AGTGGCTCAGTGGTGAAAACAAATACATTTCAGATGCAGTAGCTCATCTTTTCTATCACGGTTTTTATGGTTATTACAAATAGACTTGTAAGAATGAAAAAGGTCATGGGGTGCCTAAAATGAATATAATCAGTCTTCATTATGCATACTTTTGCTTTTCTAAGGAAAGCAAAGTTGCCTAAAATGACTAGTGACAAAAAGCCGATCTGTAATGAAGCCCTCAGCTGCAGAGAACTGGAATCAAAATGTAGTAGAGAGAATTTCTGGATTGATATTTGCAATAAAATGCTGTAACCAGCAAAGCATTCTAAGCTGGCCGGATACTGACCTCCATTATTCTGCCCTTTCTAGCAGGTTTGTCTTCAGTAAAAATCTATTTCACAGTCTTTTGAATCTGTTGGCAAGTGGCACAATGCTTGGAAAGATTTTTTGTGTATCCAAAGGCAAGTTAACCAATATTCAACTGTGCAGTTGTCAGGCAGTGTTTTACCCGGTAACATCTACAAATCAACCAAGAAAGATATTAGGAAATGCACAGAGCTGCACATTAAAGATTTTGAAAAGAGTGTGCTACAGTAAATGTGCTTTAGAAGTTACTGCTCCATTTTGAAATTTACAGCCAGTCTATACCTTCTGGATTAGAAGCTGTGCCAACATAACATATGCAGCTGAGGATTGTGCTTGTATTCCTGTACTTGTTTTGCAAAGTGTTGCAGTTTGGTTTTGACAGACTTCAATGATAACTGCAGTACTGAAAATAGAATCATGGCTCATCAGAAGATAGTCACTTTGCATATTTCACTGAGGCCTGTGTAATGCGGAGTGAAGACCAGAAAGAAAAATTAGTTGTTGAAGATGAAGGGAAGCAAACCAGGCTGCTTCTGGAGTCTAAAGATGAAGGCTTGGTCTATATACAGGAATACTTAAAGCCAGGGACTTCTGCTCTATGAGCAATGTTGAAATTTCCAGTTTTATTCTACTTCAGAAGAAAAGTGAAATTAACCTCTATATATCATTACACAGTCATTTGACTGAACTCCTGATTTCTATGGAGATTTTTCAATTTTAATGTCTTTACGTGAAAGTACATAATTTGTAATCATTAGAAGAATGATACAAATAGAATATGAAGAATTTTAATGACAATCTGTAAAACTAACAGTAAGGCATTCTATTAAAAATATGACCTTCTTTTGAGAAAAATCAATGCATTCTGAAGAAATCTGTGACTTTGATTAAAGTAGTATTTTATGATATAGGAAAATATACTCAAATAGTTTTGACTATAAAACTGCTTTTTGTACTTGCCAGAGGAGCAGATCTTTCTAGTAAATACTGCTGTTGTTGAGAGACCAATGGTTCATCCCTCAACACAACTTGAGAACTCTCTTTGCATTTTAAGGGATAGCAACCTGCCTCCTACATGGTCCTGAACAGAAGGAAATAAATATCCTGTGAGGTGAATTTCATTTCATGTCATTCCAGGAACACAAGGCAACTTTCTCCTAGGGCAATCACTGGAAAGCAATACATCCAGTTCTGCTTTTCTCCTTGACTTTTGACATTGTTGCAGTGAGAATTAGACACATAAACAGGGATGCTGTACAAAAGAATATGTAAAGGCTAACTCAAGTTTAATGGGTTAGATTACAGCTAAAGTATTGTTACCAAGCAGAGATACACCTCTCATGAATGAACTTTGACTAATAATCTTATTCCATATTATATCAATATTCAAATGAATCCATCATCTAAACTAATGCCTGTTTTCTTCAGTCTGAATCTCAGAACAGATGAACATTTTTTATCCTTGTCAATACGAAAATTACTCATGTCACCTTTAATATTGAAATGAAAGTCAATTATGTTGCCCTTGATAGCCAAATAAACAGTCTAATATAAAGATCATACGTTGCAGTCTTCTAGAATTACCAGAAGTGATCTGCTATTTTATATGATAGACGAGTTATTAAAAGAAGTCAGGTGGAGAGCTGAGAAATCTTTTGGTTAAGTTAAATAGAAGGTTTCATTAGTCACTTATTTAATCTAGGAAGAAAACTGTGTCTAAGAATTGTAAGGAAATGGAGAAAGGCTTGGCTCAAACTCTTCACAAATTAGTGCTCTTGCCCAGTAGAAACGAGCAAGAGCATAGGATGAAGTTTTAGGGGAGATTATCAGGACGCTAAAAGCAGGAATTAGTATGCCCTACTATACATACATAGGACATAATCACAATATACATAGGAAGCTATGTATATTGGATTAAAAAGAGGTAGAGCTGTTATTTTGTGTTCCAGAGGATCTGGTGAAAAGAATACTGCTTTCAGGTGCATTTCATCAGTGCCAAAAGAGATGTGCATAGCACAGGTTCACTAAGATCAGTACCTGCTCTGAGATGTTACCAGCTGTGAAGGTGCAACAGGTTATGCATTTAAGTTCTGCTAACCACCACAATGTACTGCATGGAGTCAGAACTCCATGAGTAGATTATCTTACAGAGTATGAATACATACTTATTCAAATTTGTGCACATGATCTCCTTGAGAAAAAGTCTGTGATCAGTAGTATTGATAGGGATTTTCTTCACTTAAAGAGATGTTCTAGTAAAAAAAAAAAAAGCCTGCTGTTTTAATGGGAGACATTGTTATGTGGAAAGGACCTAGAATATTTTTCAGAAAGTGCTTAGTAAGAAGTATGTATGCATCAGTGTTTTTCTTGTGTTCATTTGGCTTTTTGTATAATAGATAGTATTTATTTTGTTAGAAGAAAGAAACTGACAAACCTTTGACTCTTGGCCTTCCAGCAGGAGTGCTCACCAGTGTACAGAAAAGGTCAGCAAGTGAACTTGGTAAGGATATTAATAATTTAAAATGCTTTGAGTTTGCATGATTTACCTTCATCAGTTAGTCATGTCACACTCCTGTGGCTTTTAAGTCCAGAAACATCATGGACACTTGCTAGCACTTCCCTCACTGCAGGCTGGAGGACCATGAGGGTAATTTCAGTTCAAAGCAAGCTCAAGTGCTCTAAAATGAAAACAGAACTCATTTTAAATGCTGTTTTGCTGAACAAAAAAGGAATGCAAGTAGACAAGTGGGATATTATATTAATAAATAAAAGTACTTCAATTATCTCTATGAACCAGTGAGGAAAATTGGTCATAGCTTTATTTATATGGTGTTGCAATGGAGATTTTCTGTGGTGAGATCTTGGGCTATGACAAAGTTTCCAAAGACTTTGTGATGACATGAAATACTAACTTCCAGCAAAGAATTTAGAAGCTAAGGACTCCACAAGATTAGTTTACCTCTACAAAAGTGAAATCCTAATGATACCATTTACAAGAACAGAACAGCTAGTGCTACTTACCAGCAACTATTTATTATTACAGCTACTGTTTTTCAAAGTAATTTTCATGTAATGCAAGAACAAGATAAATAAAGAACAAGCATAACTTTTAAATACGCGTTCATATCTTCAGCATCTATCCTACTGATTTGCAGCTATTAGGGCTCCTTATTGTGCGCACATGTTGATTCCTTAGTCTATTTTCCATGAATCCCTCATTTAAGGTTCCTTGTGGAGCCCCACCGGTCAGCTTGGATAGCTTGTTCTGTGAGGTTCAAATGCCATATCTGCCTCTTTGCTAGAGTGGGCAAATGTCTGGCTGTGCTAAGACATAAGAGAGGACAGAAAAACTAGCTTTCTATCTTCCTGCAGTGTCCTGCAGTAACCCCCTGGATGGGTCTTGGATGTGCTGCTAGGTGGGCTCTTATCAATCCTTTCCAGAGAAAACCACAATGATTCTCTTCTCTATTCCCAAATTTGTGAAATGCACTTGCCCAAAAGCCTATGTAGGAATTATTTCTAGCAGCTCAGATGGAGTCTTATCTGCCAAGGGACCTCAGCTCAGACCTGCTTCAACGCTGCTGTTCCAGACTTCCTTCAGCATACCTGCTCAGTAGTGCAAATTTTGATGAAAATTTGGTGATTTAGAAAAGCAGTTCGAATACACTTCCCCTGCTGTGGCCTTAGGATGTGTTTTCAGCAGTAATATGATAGTACCTGCTGAGACACCTTGTCACATGTCTATAAATCCCAACACAATTTCTCCTTCAAAACTTACTATTTTACAACTATAAATGTGCCTGTACGCTGTAAGTGCCTACTGGAATACCATCAGTTATAACAGTAACAGAAAAACACTGAGACTGTAATATGGTGTTCAGATATCTTAAGTTTGCACGTGTTGCCTCACCTCTCCTATTTAGAAATCCTAATTTCTGTTCCAGGAAAGGTGATATTCATGGGCTATTAGACTTGTTTATCATTTAAGGTAATTAGCAAACGTGTTTACTCACTTGTTCAGACCGCTTGGACAAAGAGGTTTCTCATTTCTCAGTAGTTTGTATTAAAGCACCTGTCAGTGTTGCACTGAAGTAAAAGAGTAATATGAATGTGAAGGTAAACCCTCAAATTTCATACACACATTGCTAGGACTGGTTTTTAAAATTCCACAATATACCATGTGCTGTACGTTGATGAGGCAGGCTCGATAAGTTATCTGTCTCTTAAAAACTGTGCCCGTGTTTTGCCTGATATTTTGGGCACCGCATTTGCCCTATTCACATTTATATAAGAACTGAGGTCTCTTGAGTTAGCTTTATGGGTAATGTACTCAATGATTAAGGCTGAATGCATAGCAATTGCCCTTTGATATTCTTTTAGTAGGACTGAAAAGGGGAAGGGAAACTTGTTTATGTGCTGTGCAATTTTTTCTGTGCTCAGAATATCACATTATTACAATGGAAAGCCGACACCAGAGAGTACATTCTCAACAAAACAGGAGTTAACATATCCTAAAGTAAGGCAGATTGTTTCAGGCAAACTCAGTAAATATTTATATTGTGCCAGTTCTGAAGTCAGGAATCATTTTTAATATCTGACAATGGCTAAATTAGACAGTTTTCCATTACTGCCTAGAAAAGTAAAAGCATAATTGCTATTTGAGTCTGGTGAAATGGATTGCACTGTGATAATTAACACATACAGAATGGGCAAGCTAAAATTTATAAAAAGTAAACTGAACTTTTTGCTTTTCCTCCCTTGTTGTTATTAATGAGTACTAGGTAATTGATATAAGTATATATTGTAGAGGTTTGGATACCTCACTCTGTATAATGTTTCTCTGTAAAATTTGTGTGTTCCAGACAGAGTTCACAACAAAAGTATGGACTGAAATCAACTTGATTCCCTATAGATAGTAAAGAAAAGGCGTTGGACCTTTTCTGTGTCTGGATACAAATTTTAGGACTTGGATACGCCAAAAAATATATAATTCTGGAATACCTTGACTCAGCAGCCTCCTTCAAGGGGGCACATCATTGTCTTGTGGGCTCAGAAAAAAAGAAGTTTTGAGTGATGGCTAGGTAATTTGGCTTGTGCTTTGTTGGTAAGGGGTTTCCTCCTCACCAAATGTGACAGACTTGACAGTAGATAAAAGATGATTGTCCCATATGCTAACTCTAGCCTACAAAGCAGTGGCTGGACAGCACTCTGAAATCCAGTCACTGGACATAAAAATAGGAGATTCAGGATTAGTACTTAAACATCTCCCTCCCTACAGGCAATAAAGCTGAGAATTTGCACTATTAGTAGAGTTATTGTGCTCTTATTTTGTAGCTTCCATGGAAATAAATAGGAGGCATTACTTTAGGATTGACCTATGTATGTATTAAAGCTGAAAGAACAATCTGAAGGGAATAAATTATTTGTCATATTGATCTGCCCTCACACCTTTTGGTCTATTTTGTCTATTTAGAAAGAAAGGTTTTTGGTCACATCCAGAGTAAAGTCAATAGTAAGGTGCTGATAGATTCCATTAAACCCTTGGGATTTTCACTTAGCCGCTTTACACAGCCTTGATATTTACAAAGCAAAATTTACCGATTATTTAAAGAAGAATACAGGAATGAACAAATAGTTCTGAAAGCACTGAAAGGAAGAAGTCTGGTCTGGGAGCTTGGGCAATTCTCCAGTGCCTAATAAGAGACGACTGCATACTTCTGACTTTCCCTCATGCTTCATTTTGACAGACATTTTTTCACGAGGCTACTGGGAAGATAGTATCTCAGAGATGTTTTTCCCTCTACAGGTCTTGCTTAAGTTGCCTAATAAGAATATATGAGAAGGAGGGCATGAAGAAAGTGATTGCATAAGCCCCAGATTCTTGGAAAACTGTTTAAATTTACTTTTTTTTGAGGAATTTCAATTGGTTGCTGTTTATCTCCGTATCATTTTAGAGTATTTTTAGTATTATTCTCAACAGGGAATTTTAATAGACCCTTCATTTTCTCTAGCAGCAGTTTTATAATATGTGACATTGTGAAATCTAATGAACATGAATTTCTTCACCTAGGTTCCTTGAACACAAATTTGTTAAGAGGTTTCCAAGAGGCTATCAGAAACCAAAGAGAATCCAAAGGGAAGGACTGAGGGAGAACAGGTCATCTCCCCAGTTCCTGTTGCTTGTCCTTTGAATGCACCGAGTAACAGAACGGAAAGATCATGTCTGTGTTTCACACAGATATCTGTATGGCTAAACATGACTCAAAGAGGTTTTCTAACTGTGCAGGAAGATATGCCCTTTGGAGATTTAGAGGATGATATTTTGTGGAAATTGAGCTGAGAAAATGTAGAGTGTCTTTCCTGAGAGTCCTGAAGTAAAGCAGGAAAAAATTAAGGAATGAATTAAAGATTCTTTGAAAAAGAACAGGTACGACACACAGAGAATAAAGAATCTTCGTAATTTCGTACTTTTGTAGAAATGGAGAGAGCAGCTAACAAGATAACCAACCTTCACTGTCCAAATTACACCCATTTTGTTCAAGAATATCTAAACTGCTAAGCTTCTTGAAAATCTGTCATCTGTCTTTACTGGAAACTCAAGTTTGCAAAATTGGAACACTGATTACTTCTGTATATTTTGAGCACACTCAATTCCTATTAACATCAGTAAGCATATTCAGAGGTTTCAGGTTACTGGGAAATCAGAAAAAGCAGCCACACTTCTTGGAATGTCTATGAATTATTTGTACTTTTGATATTGATAACTTTCTGAAAAGAATGATACTTCTTGGGTATAAGTTTATATTGCAGCCCAACATCAAAAAGGTGGAAGTATTTTCAAACTGTTCTATCCAGTGATATGCTATTGAAGAGCTCTGAGCTATTGAACAAAACATGGAGGAGAATAAAGGATAGAGTTGGGAATTGTTTTAAGTGAAAGACATCAGTTTTATGGGTATAACAGATCAGTTGGGCAATAAATGTCTAAAACACGCTCACACTGTAGGCAATTAATAGACTTCTATTGGTGCTTGGTTACAATAATAGAGCCATAAAATCAGTAATTTATGATGAAACTTGCCCATACTAGGATGTAGCCTTTTCTCTATATGAGCTGTTTTAGAGGTTAGCAAGAGAAGATTATCCTAAAGACTCAGTTTTAATACCTCAGTAATATACTTGAACTTTTTGGTCGGCTCTGAAGAGGTCAGACAGTTGGCCTGATCTTTGAAGGTCCATTCCAAGTGTTCTCTTCCTCTTTTTGTTTTCTGTTGCTAAGTAGGTCTGAATTCCTACAGCCTAATAGTAGTTATCTCAATGAATCTTCTAGATTTGAAAAGTGTAATTTGGCTCCCAGCACCCAAGAACTCAAAATCAATGCCTTCCAGGGGTCAAACACTTCATCTAACTCTGAAGCAGTCCTACAAGAACACAAACTGAAATTTAATTAGAAGCAGCTGATACCTGATTTCCTCTTCATGATTCTGTCATACCAATTCCAGCCTTATGCATGATTAGCAAACCTGGCATCTAAAATCATGAAAAAAACTTGTCAGCTTTCACAGGACAAACATGTTTGTGGCGATATTCCTTCAGTGTGACCCTGACCCAATTTCTCTGATGATTTGTGAGCACATTCATTTCAGTGACAGTGCTTCTTGCATAAATTGCCCATTCAGTCATTCCAGCGCATACATGGATGTGCTCCCCTGCTGCCTGAAGCGTAAGACTGCTTATCCTATAAACCAGAAAAAAGCTCCAGCAAGTGCTATTTTAATCTGTTGACTCCTATTCCTACAAGGATGATTTCTGAGTAAATATAATCTGAAAGCCATACTGGATTGGAATACCTGTATCTTTCTTGTCTTGATCTCAGCAACAGTAAGAACAGCTCTATTTGGTGTACTGAAATACTGTGTTAGATCAGATCTCCCTGATCCAATCATGGCTGAGGTTGATTCAGCTATTTTTTGCCCTTTGTTTTCTTAAGTGTATTCATGGGCCAAACATACTGGAATAAGAAATATTATCCTTCTACATTTGATGAATTTCACGTAATTATTTGGAGTTTTCATAGAATCATAGAATGGTTTTGGTTGAGGGACTTCAAAGATCTTCAGTCACCTAGTTCCAAACCTCCTGCAACAGGCATAGAAAATTCCTGATAGATTATGTTGCTCAAAGCCACATCCAACATGATCTTGAACATTTCTAGGGATGAGCCATTCATAGTTTCTCTGTTCCAGTGCCTCATCACCCTCCCAGGGAATTTTATACCAAATTTAAACCTACCCTCTTTGAGTTTAACAATATTACCACTTTCTGCAGTCCTACAGTTTCAGAATGACTGCACAACTGACATAACTCACTCTAATTTCGCCTTCCTATAGAACAAAGACTGTGGTCCTGTGGATGTCAAGAGTGACAAAATGTGGAAAAAACACCTTATACAATCTGTCATTTTTTGCAGACACTTACTTGAAAATGTCTGTCATCACCTAAAGCTGGGAGCTGGGCTCCCAAGCAGTACCATAGTTCAGGGTTGCCTTAGACCTCAGTGTTTTGCTGGTAAAAGCCATACTTAAATTCAGGAGTTCAGTGACTTTAACATTGGAAGACTGTCAGTATTCAGGTAGAGAATATGTTGTTAACATGTCTTGAAGTTTGTTGAAAAGATAATTTATCAGTTACATTAAAAAAAGCCTTCATAAAAGGGTTATTTTTTTCTTTTAATTACATGTTTTTCTTTCACATTATAAAAAGTAACTGGAACTAATTTTCCTTTAGGTTTCAGAAGCATCATCTTTTTCTCCCCAGTTGACTGGGTTTCATCATTTTCAGTTTGTTCCCATTTCTTTTAGGCATCAAGATGAGGATAGAAACATTATACTTAGGAAAATTATTATACAACAGTGGACAACCTGATATACAAAATAACAAATCCTTCAAAATCAGAGAAGATCCAAAACCGATCTAAATTTTGATCTTTTTGCTCTCTAGATGAATGGAATTACACGTAAACTGTAATTCCAGTTCCACTTTTGTTTCACTGCCTGATTTGCAGCTGAAATTGTTTGGAAAAGTTTAGATATGGTTGGGGTAATCATACAGAACTGCATGGTCTTATTTGGACTGCAGATTGAAGCTTTTAAACATTTTTCCATGGTAGCTCCAAGTCTCGTGGTCAGTAACCATGTAATATACTGCATGCCAGTAATGTCAAACATTTCATGCTGAGCTCTGATGGCATTTCAGAATAAGGGATATAGTATCTTTGCAATTTAGGCACAAAAGACAGGTAACGTTAATGAACATGGCTGAAACAAAAATTGGTACCCACTGACTTGTTTAGTAAAAAAACTGTCTTGCACTAGCAAAGAAAAATTGATACAATTCCCTCATCCAATTAAAACAGCCTTTTTGCTATCGGAGTTACAGAGGAAAAATTCAGAGAACAAATACTCATCCCACACTATTTTGTCTTCTTGTACAATCAGTGGATTAATAATATCAGCTTTCGCTGCTAGGATTCAAACTGCAGGAAATATGAATGTAAAGTAGATGACAAAGTTTCACTTTTCTGCTCACAGGAATCTATGAAGAATAAGTAGCAAAACTATTCAAATTATCCCAGAATTACTTATGAATTAGAAATATCTGTTTTCATGCTTGCAAAGTGGCCTATGCACTCTACCTCATTTTCTCATTATGATACCTATAGTGTATCTAGTGATATGGTGGCTTAATATATATTTAAGTAATTAAACTCAGAACTTGGATTATTCACTTTTTTTTTTGTCAGAACAGCCTGTCTGAAGGTTGAAAAATCATTAAGTGTCCATTTAAACAATTTATGTGGCTACAATTCATGGCAAAACAGTGAATTGGGAATGGTGTATACCTCAGCAATCTCTTTGCTTTCTAAACTCAAATTGCATTGTTCTCAGTGTATTTTGGAAAGTTACTGAAAATGCAGTTTTGTTACCTGTGAGATGAGTTGAAAGAAATATCTCAAAAATCTCACAGTATTTTAAAGGCAATTTTAGTCCTAGTGGGGCCAATCAAGGGATGCATCAGTCTCACTAGATTTGCTCCAGTTTCCATCTGAGTCAGTGGAGAGCATCCCATTGGCTTTAAGTAGAAATTAGATTAGTGGATTTTATGAAGCAATTGTGTTTGGTGTGCATTAGGAATAGGAAAACCTCGAGACTACCCCCTTTTCAAAGAAATCAAGTCTCTGTTCCTTGGCTACAGACTTCATATTGAAAGAGAGTTTTTTTCTTTACTATTTAATTCAGGTAGTCTGTGTATATTGTAGTGGATGGAGAAAGAAAAATATGTTCCACAACAGAAGGCTGATAAATTTGATAGTCTTATCCTTAACTTCAGAATGCACTAAGCTGAAATATTTGAGAGCAGGAATTAAACATGCACTGTGCTTTCAAATTACTGATATTTTAATCTTTTCTCTCATATCCTTTATTCATATGTACATCAGGCCTTGAAGATAAATTTAGAAAAAAATAGCTTGTGGTGCTGAAACAAGTAGCTCCAGCTTTTACTCTGTAAAAGAACAAAGAAGGAAAAATATATGTATAGACAGGCTTTGCAATATGCATCTCTCCATGGTAAAAAGACACATACTGTAATATCTGCAGCAAGAATAGCACCTTTTCTTTTCACCTCTGTTTCACAAAGTCTATGTGTGAACTTCCTTTCTGTCTTGCCTCTAACACAGCCTCCTAATTTAGCCAACCTTTCATTTATGGATGTGGTCTGAGCATGAAGTTCAGCCTATTTCCAAGCTCCTCGAGGGCTCAGAGGCAATCAAATTCATCTCTAAATGAAAATGATGAACGTAAGTCCAAAGTCCTATATACTTCTTCTAATGTCATCATGTTTTTCCTGCCTGCTCCCTGCCTGTGAAATAGCCATACATCATTCAGCAATCTCAGAGTTTAAGGTCTGGATTTTACTGCTGTCTGTTTTATAGCATATATATATGTGTGTGTGTATTTATCTCCGTGGTTCACTGAGGTTAGAGGTGGCTCATTTTACTGGGTTTACATGGTAGTGATGAGGCTGCAGGGGGCAGCAGGTGCCCCATGTCTGGTAAAACCAGAGTTCCCATCACTTTGCTATACATATCTCTCCAAACAGACCCTTTGCTGGCCAGGGCTTGAGCCAGGAGAGACAGTGATTGTGCTCTGAGAAAGCAGATTTAAGAAAAACTCCTGCTCAACAGCAGCTGGGAGAGAGTGAGAAACAGAGAAGCAGCCCTGCAGACACCAAGGTCAATGCAGAGGGAAGGCAGGAGCTGCTCCAGGCATTGAGCAGGAGTTCTCTGCAGCCCAGGAGAGGCCCATGGAGGAGCACGCTGTCCTCCTGCAGCCTGTGGGCACTAAGCGAAGCAGCCATGGAGGAGCCCACAGAGCAGCAGTGGAAATGGCTGAAGGAGCCCATGGAGAAGCAGCCCCAAGTCGGAGCTGCAGCCTGTGGGGAGCTGACTGTGGTGGGGGCAGTGCCTGAGGGTGGACACTGGTACGGAGCCATGTAGGAGCAGTGCTTGGAGTGTTGCAGGCTGTGGGAAGCCCATGGGATTGGCTCAGGAAGGATGGCATTGCGTGGAAAGGCTCCACTGTGGAGCAGCGACAGAACAAGCGTTATGGGCAGCCCACAGCCCTCATTCCTCGTTCCCATGTGGTGTTCAGGAGAGCAGGTAGGTAGGAGAGGATGGCTGGGGGAAGGTGATTTTTGTTTGCTTTTAGTTTCTCAATACTTAAGCCTGAGACTAGTTTGCAATAAATCACATTATTCTCCCTTATGCTGAGTCTATTTTGCCTGTGACAGTAATTGGTGAGGAACTCCCTGCCTTGGGCTTTCTTCATTGTGCTTTCTCCCCCATGACCTTTTGAGGAGAGGGAGTGAGAGTGGTGTGTCAGAGCTGAGCTGCCTTCCAGTGTGAAACTGTCACAGCGTTCCTGTGGAAGCATCACTGCTTTCTGTGCTCAGTAGCACAGAAAGGCCTTACTACCTGTATTGAAAACTTCCCATTATTTAAAGGACATCTGTTGCCTTAATAAATACACCTATTTGTCACATTTTACCTGTCATTACAGAGGTGTAAGGCAACATGGAGAGAATGCAGGAGACCTCAGTCTTTAAGTTATCGAGGGAAGCAGGGTGCAGGTAGACCTTTATTATTGTGTATCTTTTTATGTCTCAGCTAGATCCATCTTTGTGACCAGATCCACTAAACAATCCAGAAGTCACAACTCTTGCAGTGAATTGTGACATGTGAACTCAATCTTTTTACAGTAAGACTTTGAAAAGTCTTTAGTGTTATACTCAATAATAAGCAAATGAGCTCACGTGGAGATTACAGTGACAGTGGGAGAGAAAATGGGGACAGCACTGTAGGTCTCCAAGTGTTTTGGAAATCGTAACTGGACTATCATATTATACAGCCCTTAAAAAGCATAAAAAGTGAATAGTCTGAGGGCAGTCAGTTACATACTCAGGAAGATTCAGTGTCTTCAAAATTATAGTGTTAGGCATGTTTATCCAAACGAGGGATCTGATGGGATAACTGGATGAAAATTCCTTAAGTGCTTTATAATGGCTGTGGCTTGCAGAGTAAATCATACCCATTTTAGAGTTAAAAATAAATAGAGCTCATGTTGCTAAAGAAAATACCGTGACTGCAGCTTTGGGAGATGCGTGTCTCCCATTATCATGCTTAAATCTCAGCAACAGTAATAACCTAGAAAATATTTCTATTTTTCCAATGTGATTCTGAGCATTTTGAAACTGCTGCAGCTGATAAATAATTTAAATACAGCAAACCTTATTTATTTATATTAACTATTTATTTTTACAAAATATTTAAGGCAAGAATGAAGATTTTTAGTGTTTCATCCTTAAAATTTTGAGGATTGGTACTTGACCCTGAAATTTTCTTGTATATCCATACCAGGAAGAAGTGTCACTTTAGAACGTAGCTCCACAGATGAGGTTCATCTGCTTACTGTAAGGTGTCAGGATAATTAAGACAGTCTCAAAATCATGACATGCAACAGAAGGTGGGATGGAGCAGCTGTAGGAATAGGCTTGAAACCCGCTAGGGGACCAAATCACACAAGTGTGGATTGGTTGTGTGATAGAGATTCATGTCTGAATTTGTCTGAGCCTGCCTCTTCAGAAAGCAGAGGCCTTGCCTTTGTTTGGAAACATTGTTTGGAGAAACTTTGTTTTAGATATAAAGCCTTCATTTCCAGACTCCACTGCTGTGACTTTTTATGATCTATGACCATTCAGGCACAATGTTTAGGGTAGGCTAGGAACAGGAACCAGAACCAGATATTTCTTATACACTGTGGATCTTAGCCATCTGGGCTAAGTGTTTTCCTGCACTTTTATTTTATCTTTCATGCAATTGACCCTTATCTTTCTACAGATCAGTTCTGTGCCACAAGTAAGGGCAGGAAGCGTATTATTTTGCTTACTGATGCAACTCTTTTCAAAGAGGAGGCTATGAACCATACGGGAGCTTTTATCCAAACCCCATGCGCAAGTAGGGTCACTTAGAACAGGCTCTTCAGGCATTGTCTGTGACAAGAACAGAGGTTTATTAAAGGTGATAGCAGTTCTGTGTTCATGTACAAACAGGGCTTTCTAAATTTCACAGTAAAAAAAACCATCATTTATCTGAGGACTCATTCAAGGCTTCTGAGGATTACATTTTTAGCCTTAGATCTGTACTCAGGCACTGTGCAGGCTTAACTTCACTTCTGGTGGATTGCTCCGGTATGTAATATTTCAGATCAGATATAATGTATATCTAGAAAGTTAATGTCTGTGGATCTCAAGGGTATTCTGCAGGCTGATATCCTGAAAACAATTCAGCTTTGTAGGAAGAGGGTTCTACCGACCTCAGTTCATAAGACACTATAACCCCTTTCTGTACCCTTGAACCAGGTATACAGTTATCCTGCTGTGGAAGACTACAGTGATGAGAACCAAAACAACCAATGAAGATGCTCTTCTGGAATATTACTGTATTAAATGTCTGCCAGGAGAAAATGGAAATGTGATTTCTGGTGGATGTTGCCCTGAATAAAAGTGCAGGATTTAATAGATGCTTTTCTTTGATGCTGCAAAAAGTCCAACTACATTTTTTTACCACTGTATGGATTCCTCTAATATTAGATCTTTGTATGCTAGCCTGCTCAGCACTTTTTTTTCTTTAAAGATGTCTTGTCTTGTTTATTATGTCTTCCAACAACACAAGTTTGAAATTCAGAAAAGATTGGCATGAGCAGAAAATACAGTGATTACTGAAAGTGGAAAGCTGAAGTTCCCTGCACCTTGTAATTTGGCCATTTCCAAAACAGTTAAATAAGAATCCCTGTAATGGACTTTTGAATCCAGTATTATTTTTGTTAGCTGTGGTCTCACCCTGCAGCACTGGTGGCAGTCATTACACATGCTAATTTCCTGTGCAAGTACTAACTGGAATGCCATCAATAGGAAAAGCAGGTTAGTGAAATAGTTGTCAATTTTCCACTATGAATGAGTGCTCTATTCTACTTGGTAGATTTTTTTTCCCTGTGAGTTCAATAAATATTTATGTCAGCCCTGCTGTCAAGTAGCACTCTGAGTAATAGACAGTTGCTAAATTGAGATACTTTCCATGGCAGTAATGGAAAGCTAATAATGCAGTTACCATATGCAAGACTTTTAGAAGATTTGCTGTATAATCATCAAGAGAGGCTAAACTACAACTTTGAGAATAGTAAAACATAGGGGCAGACTTTGTTGCCACCAGTTACTTGAGATGGGACTGAGACAACTTGAAGAAAAGAGCTTTGCTTCCTCAGTAATGCTGCTTCACGAGGGCAGCTGTAAGTGAACTTCAAGTAAGAGCAGCAGAGGCTGGAGATAGTGCAGCAGACTGTGAGCTGCTCACAGGAGTGTTTCTCCAGAAACACATTCCTGAAGGGCTGGGCTGCTGGGAGTCCTGCTACCCATTAGAAGGGTACAGTACAGACTTGTGCTAGTAGAGAGAAAGTGTTACACATTCAGACAAGCCTGTTTTTTCCCTCCCTCAACATTTCTCAGGCCTTGTTGTTATACCCTCAGTAAAATGGGCAGATGGAGAAGTAATGCTCCTTTTTACAGTTACAGTTCAGGAAAGAGATCTCGGAGTTATCATTGATGGTTCTGTGAAATCGTTGTTTCTGTGTGTTGCAGTAACTAAAATAGCTAACAAAATATTAGCTATCAGCAGAAAGGGTACTGAGAGCTAGACAGATACCAACATTTTACCATAGTGTAAATCTTTGGTAAATCTTTTTCAGTGCCGCGTGCAATTCTAGCCACTGCACCTCAAGAAAGACATGGTAGAATTAAAGAAGCTACATACAAGGGTAAACAAAATGATCAAGGATGTGGGGCTCATCCAGAGAGACTGAAAGGACTGGGAGTTCCTGTGACTAGGAGCGTTGAGAGATCCTGGCATACACACTAGCTCTCTGTGTTCACCTTGTGCAGAGGAGTGGCTGAGGTATCCTCCAAGGACAAATTATGTTAAACTTTTCCTGGGTTCCTGGAGAGGAACGCTGTAGTGGAAATGCATTGTAACAGGAAAACTATACATGCTAGTAGAACACAATAATGGCAGCAAGGTGCAGAGGTGTGAATAGTATATTTTTTTATGTGGGAAACAGCCTGTAGAAGAAAAGCCAGCCCTATGTGAGGGCATACTAAAAAGTCTCCCGAAAATTAAACCTTAAGTTCTTTCAAATAAGGTACTCACAAGATAACTCAAAGTGTGATCCATGCTGTATGCAGAGTATCCAGTCGTAGAACAGGACCTTGAAAGCTCTGAATTAAATACATAGATATTACCTATAAGAGCTTTGCTAATTTAGCAGATAGGAATTAGGAGATCTTGAAAAAATAAAAGTGACACAGCTAAAATGTGACTGATATATGTATGCACAGATATATATCTACATGCGCACCTATTAGCAGTCACACTGACATATGTATGTACATACATATGCATACACATCACTACAGGTCAGTAAGAAATGTCATATGATTTCAAGACCCACCTGGACACCTACCAGTGCAACCTGGTCTAGGGAGCTGCTTTGGCAATGGGGTTGTACTAGATGATCACTAGAGGTCCCTTCCAACCCTACAATTCTGTGATTCTGTAATTTGCTGAATTTCCAGAGCTGGGGGAGTGATTTGCATACCTTGGTAGAGATAGTTCCATTGGTTGCTGTTAACAAGTCAGCACTTGGGATAAATGTGAAGGAGTGAAACCACTTTCCCTTTACGGCTACACACAAGCTTGAAGAAAGAGTTTTTAATATCCTGCAAAACATCGATTTTAAAATATTACATACTGTAGATAAAAATAAGTGTTTATTTATTGCTTCTGTTTTGCTGTGGGTGCTTGGCTCTTGAGTCTTTCAAACTCTTACTGCTCAAAGTAGAAAAAAAATCCTGTTCAGTTATTTACACAGCCAAGCTAATGCACAGAATGTCATTATATTTGAAAAGGAGTGAAATCCTGTCTGAGTTGATTTGTATGAAAAAATGCTTTATTTGGAGGAAACTAGGCATGCAAACTTGCTCAAGAGGTTTTTTTTGTACATAAGTGCCCTGAGCTTAACAAGGAGGATGCATCCTGTTAGTCTGTCTGACCGCTGGGGATATAGTAGCTTCCTAAAGTGAAAATAATTAAACTAGTTGAGCATTAGTACTATTGAACGCTACAGTGAGACTGTACAGTGTTTAATATAGTACATTAAATCCTGCTGAAATCTGTGTATTACAAGTCATGTTTTGTTGTGGTGCTGCAGAAACAGCACAGGTACAAAGTAGAAATAACTAGAGGCCTTAGGATCCAAAATCTACTTAGGTTTTTGAAAGGTTTATTCACAATAATACTTCCACAACAACCTGTGTGAGGTTACTGAACTGGATGTAACATATTCCCAGTGGCTGTGAAAGGATGGCATCAGCTGGTGTGATTCCTTTGCAGCTGGATAAAACAATGCAGACACCTGGCAAGACTTTGCCAGAGCATACTGCCACCTTGAGCTGCTTGAGGCCATCCCTAGGGCTGGCAGAGCATGCTGGATTGCAGGGCACTGCAAACGAGGCCCCAGAAAAACTTGCCTCACCCCATTCATCTTCCCAGTACTACCCAGCTGTGCAGTATGGTACGTCAGCTGCTATCTCCTTTCATAATCTTTAGGTCAGCAGTTTGTTTCTACAGAAACTGGAGCCCTAGTATATCCCAGGAGCAGATGTGATCAGTGCTGTTTTGCCTTCCTGCTGAGTTCAGTGGGAGTCTTGCTGTTCTGCACAGGGTCAGTGATTCACCTTGTCCTGGTCTGAGACAACCGCACCTCATCCAGGTTGGGCATAGGGCTTCAGCCTTTCCCCAAATGGAAAATAACGTGGTGACATGGTATATCCCAATCTCCTCCTTCCTATGTCACTGAGAAAGAGAAAACAGCTTCTTAATCTGTTGCAGTCCGCTCCATGAATATTGCAGGTGCAGGTAACTTAGAGGGTTGTATTCCAGCAGGGATCCTCTTTTACTTCATAGTCTCAGAGACTGTATATGAAGTTGTTTTGCTGTTATGAAATAGATAAAAACAAATTGTTTCATTTTCTGTATTTATTATGGATCCACTATAGATTTAAAAGTACATTAAGAGACTCTTGCTGTATAAGCAATAGTGACAGAGGGCTACGAAGCAGAATTTGATTCCCCATGCACCGTTTTCTAGATACTTTTATTTGCTTTTGATTCTGCACTAAGGTGTCTGTGAAAATGATGTCTCAACCCAGACAGAAGAATACTTAATCTGAAGAGTGGAGAAATTTCTTGATGTTCCAGGTTACTGTCTATTTACTAATTAATATCTCAGGAGGATAAGTAGGAAAGGGAGGAAGAGTGATGAAGTGATGGGATTTATTATGTCAATCTGAATTTGTATTTTCATTGAAAGGAAAACGTTTAACAAAATGTCTCATTAATGAATGCTTGAAGAACAGACTGAAATTATAAACATTTCTATTTCACAGCAGTAATGAGTCCAAGGATTTTGGATAAGCTTTTCATATCCAGAATGACATTCCTCCCACATGTCCTCCTACCAGTACCCTAAATTTACAGACAACTTCAAATACCTTTAAATATGAATGTCGAAGGACCTTTTTACAGACTACATCCTCTGCAAATTGCAGGCAAATTTGTCAGAATTTTGTCTTCTGCCAGCAATGAGGATAAAATATGTATACCTGTCACTCAAAAGTTCAAAAACTGCAATTTCCCGGCTTTTATTCACAATATGCACATTCAGGAATAACAACCTGCGTGTATACATCTAGTGACTACCCCAGAGAACTATTAGCCAGAAAACAAAGCAAATTGATCTGGCTTTTATCAGACTTTCAGAATTTATTCCATCAAACACATTCTAGCTAAGATTAAAGAAAAAGCATGCTTACAAAACCACATGTTCTTTTAGACATAGAGCAGCTTTCCTCCTGAATTTTTATATTTTAATCAGCTTTGTACAGTATGTTCAATCTTCCATGAAGGCAGTTCAATTCCAAGAGACTACAGCTTTATCATATTTTTTTTTCGCTGACTTGAAAAAGCTATCACTTCCAAGAAGTGGCAGAAGAGAATTGAAATACTAGAACTTATTTACTTAAGATGTCCTCCCTTTCATGTGACCTTCCAATTATTTTAAAAGCAACATAAGGAGTTATAACTGGGATAATATGTTGAGGCAACTTCACTTTACAGAAAATAATATTTATAAGACTGCTTGTTTGTGCTAGCTAATGGCTACACACTAGTGCTGTTTAAATCCATTACTCAGGTTTCCAAAACACAGAGCGAAGTGTTTCTCAGTTACAAAGGTGTGAATCCTTGATTTTAGAAGATTATTCCAAACACATCATTATGTAATAAGTTTTCTTACAGAGCATCTGTATCCTGCATGTTTTTATGCTTAACTCTGTAGAAACTGAAATCCAGGCAGACAGAATAAGTCTGCTAGGTACTGGTTGCTCCCCTTTTCCAGTAAGCACCTCTGCCCAGTCTGAGGTCCTTCTTGTTTCTTCTGACCTGATGTACATGATATCATAGCTCAAGATAGCACTATCTATCCCCTGTTGGGGAGAAACTTCTAGTGCAATGGCCAAATGGCAGCTGACAATATAGCAGTTTGCCTAAGAAGAAATAATTACCTCCCTAATTTTATTCTGCCGTTGAACACTTGTGATGATGTATATTTATAAAAGGAAATAAAACAGTAATCTGAGAGTAAATAGCTAAAATTATTATAAACCAAGAAAAAGAAAATAGTTGAGGTATGACTCTGCATGAAAGAGCATGCAACATCAGAGTTCAATTTGTTTTACATTTCGAAATGAGATTCACCTGAGCTGCTTCTTCCTGAGGCCGATTAACTCCAGCTCTCTCATCCTTTTCTTACAGCCTTTCCTTCATTATATCCACAGCCCTTTGTTGGAATTCTTCCACTATGTCCACGTGTCTCTTGTAGCCTAGAACAGGTGCACCCTCACCAGTGCTGAACAGAGAGGAAGTATCACCCACTGGCAATGATTCCCCTAATGCATGCATACATATATATAGCTTTATATGCAGTAAGGGAAAATTACTAGCTCACAGTCAGCTTGGTAACCACCAGTTTTTGTGTCAGGCTGTTTTCCAGCTGAGTGGCCCCCAGCATGTATTTGTGCTGGGGGTTGCTTTCCCCTGAGTGTAGGACTTCACATTTCCCTTTGATGAACTACACAGGATTCTTATCAATCCACTTCTCCAGCCTGTTACTCTGGATGGCAGCACAGCCTTTTGGTGTCCCTGTCAGCCACTCCCAGTCTCCAAACCTGATGAAGATACACAGTACCTCATCATCCAAATCATTAATTGTTTGATTCTTATCCTGCCTCTTACAGGTACTGTTAATTCTGATAGCTACCCTGTTTGTAACATTTTCTTCTGCTGCTGGACTGCCTTGTCAGCAATCTTTATGAGTACAAATCTAAACTTACAAGTAACTTTTGCTAGAGAAATGTGAGGTCTGTGTGTCAAATTGGACAGACCAATTCTAGCAAAAAATTGTATTTTCAAGTAGAACATGCTACTCTTACAGATCCACTTTTTGTCAATGCTGTTGAAATTTCTTATTCGAGACCTTTTTCTGTCATAATCCATACATCAACTTTTTCAATATAGTGTCTCATTATATTCCCCGAGGTCTGTCAAAATTCTAGCAAACACTAGCTTAGAAACAGCTCACATCTGCCCCTCAGTTCAGGTTAAGATTTTACCTTCTTGCTTTCCTTTATAAACAGCATATTTCTGCTACTATATTGTCTATAGGATCTTGCATTAATGTTTGCCCCGTAGAGACACATTCTTAAGAATGCTTAAGACACAAGTAGGATTTAAATCACCTATTCAGATTAATTGGATTAAGCTCTAGTATACCCCATCAAATCAGGTACATTATCCTCCGTGTAACAGATTAGTCATTTCTTACTGGCTAGGGGCTAGTTTGTAGAGCTATATAGACCTCTGGCCTTAGGGAATGCATTTTTTTTGTAACAGATTGCTATATGTACTCTTGACAGACATGAGCTATTACAAAAATACTTAACGTGGTCAAGTTTACTGATATGTATTTTTTAAAATATAATTAATTCAGTAATATTATCTGTTCCAGATCATACTGATGTTTCTTCCTCAGATTACTGTTGTAATGATGAAAAGAGAAATCCTGACTTGTTAACTCAGTTATCTATGGGCACAGGCAACAATGTTAAGCAGTTGTTTTTATGTATTTCAAAAATAAATGTATTTATCAGCACCATTCTATAAGGAACAAAACATTTTTATGTATGATACAACCCATAGATGCCTAAAGAAGGTCACCAACTAAAGAAATTAATATTGTTCTGGGAGAACACCTAAGGAAGAATCCTGCAGAATTGAGACTCTGATTTCAGTTCTTGGGTAATTGGATTTTTTGCTACAGAAACTGAGCATTATAACTATAGTCAGGATCAAGCTTAGAATCTTTTCATGAGGCCAAGTGTACTAGTGTATTATCCCTATAATTTTGTAATGCTAATATTATTGCCCATGTGTATGTATATATATGTATACATATATATGTACATATAAAATCAATTCCTTTTGGAATCATTGGAAAATTTATGCCAGAAAGTGAGTGGCTGTTTGGGGGAACTATTAGAATTTACCTTGACAATAAACACTACTTGAATAAACAGGGCTTGTGACTGCAGAAGTTAGAGTTCAAGTAGCTGTTATGAAAACCTTTTAAAAAATCTTTAAGTGACTGTTATGGGTGTTACCATATTAGCCTATTATTAGAGATACAGCAGAAATAGCTTGTATTTTTGAGGTATAATAGGAGCAATTCTAAAGGTAATATATTATTTTGAAATTCCGTACTAGAAGTAAAACTTGAAAGTAGTTTAACTCTTAATTTGTCTTTGTGACATCTGTTAAATAATTTATCAACTATTTCTAATTGAAAATTTCTTATCGTAATTGTCTTTAAATCTTGTTGAAAAATACTTTTTTTTTAATTATTATTATTTTTTCTTTCATGCCTAAAGGAAATGTTTCAGTTTCAGAGACCTTAAATGATCTTTGGCAGGAGGCTGCCTGAAAAAATATTTAGGCATCAGATTCCAAAGAAATGGTCTTTAGTATTAAAAAAAAAACAACAAAAAAAACATCCTTGGGATACTTTTTGGACAGTGTTTTTTTTGTTGTTGTTGTTTTTGTTTTTTTTTTGATGAAGATGATGAGAGCCCTGAATGTGAAACCAACTGTGGTCAACACAGCTGTAGATGTCCAGAAAAAAATGTACAAAAAATACTCAACAAAACAGAACTTGAAATTAAATGTACATATAAAAAGAGATAATTGGGCAAATACAAATCATAAGACCTTCAGACCTTCACTTCTGAGACATCAGCCTCACCCATTTGACCATCTTCTCTTTTCACTGCAGAGAAAGTTTAAAGCCTGAAAAACATCTACTTTGTCTTACAAAGTGCAGCTGACAATGAGATCCTGACAGAATCACCTCATACCTTAGTGTTTTAAATCCAGTTCTTCTGAAGTCTGCCCTCAGTAGCACATTAATGCTCAGTTCTCTTCTCTCTTTTTTCCTCCCTGCAAGCTGCAAATAAGCATTAATAAAAAATTATTTGTCGTCTTCTCCAGATTTTTACCTCAAGGTTTGCACTAGAGAGAAAATACATTTACATATTTTCTTCCTCCTTTGTGTTTTCAAATCAGCTACAAATGTGGACCAAAGAACAACTTTTTTTTTAAGTGGAATTTCCCACTGCACCATGCCTTTAGCACTATGTGAAGAAAACAATCACAGACATATCGTAATTGCCTAATTATGCTACTTTAGAACTTGTCATCTAACAATATATAGATGAAAAGGTAAGTTACAAGTGTTGTATGGCAAATTTTACATTTTTCTGTCTCTTCCTCTCCAAAAGTTTTTCCAAGAACTGCAGTATCTCTAAAACAGTATAGCTTGAGAAGATAGATGTTGGCTTTTCTTCCTTATATTCACAATTTGTAGCTGACAGTTCATTTTTCTATTGTGAGAATAAAGAAGAAAAAATCTTGTGGATTGTTTGGTAATGATGCTAACAAGAAACTCTAAACTGTCTTGGCCTGGTTTTCTAGTTTGATCAACCATTATCTCCTGAAACTCATTTCAGGGAGAGCTCGCAGGCAGGCAGAAAACCAATAGCTTAAGTGTGATGTTGCATTGGGCCTTGCTGATTTCACAAGGTTTCTGGGTAATCATCACATCCTTAAGAGACTAACTTTAGGCTGTCGCTGTAAGGGAATGTGTCACTGCCTTTTAAGATCTGTGCAGGCTGAAGTGGTGCATGCCAGGGTCGCTCAAGCAGCCTGCTGGAATCAGAGGCATGTGGCAGACAGTTGTATATAGCTTTCTACACTGTGTGTCAAGCTGAAGTCTCCTTTTTAAAAAGCTTAGGTACTGCATAGTACCAGAGGTGATACTTGGAAAAGAGAAAATATCTAAAGTGAAGAATAGAAGCAAGAGAAAGGAAAATAAAAGAGAAATGGAAATATTAAAACCTTGTAGCTGAAACAATGTAGCAGGGTCATGGAGAAGAGTAAAATGAGGATTTGACATCTAGATGTGGACAGATGGACTCTTTGAGAAAGGGAATTCATAAAAGTTAACATTTCTTCTACTACTGTTAGACCTGGAGCTACATAAGTCTTTGATAGTTTAAGTTTGGATGAAGTGATGAGAGTGAGGAATGCTGTGTTCTCAAGGAAAACAGAGCAGTTGAAACATAAAGGTTTCAAATGAAATGGTGAAAAGACAGAAAGTTGTTTGAAAGGTTTTTGACTGACGTTAACTTTGCGAGTCAGATGTGAAATCTTGCTACGCAGGGAGATCTAATTATCAGAGATTTGATTTTGATTGGAGCCCAAGACCTAAAATGATTGATGGACCCTGAGAAATCTTCTCAGACCTTGCAGGAATCACTCAGGAGAAAATGAAAATACTGAAAACCACTTAAAAAAAATGTTAGAGACAGCTACATTAGACCTTGTCTATGGAATGTGTAATCAGAAAGTGGAAAGATGTGAGGAAGCTAAATATATCAGAGATACACTATAGAGCAAATGACAAAAAAATCAAAGTTATAACAGAGGCTTGAAATGGGAAACACACAGAGCTCCAGACATGTCCACTACAAGAAAACATTACAACATTGTAGTAGCACTTTGTAGGAGCATGCAATCAAGACTAGCAAAATTAAATAAGAAAAAAAAAGCAGGCACATTGGCGGTGATGTGTTTATCAGGATGGCAATGGGAATGGGAATGAAGAAAAATTCTGTATAGAAATGTAGAAAGAGGGGAAAAAAAAAGGATATGAGGAAATGTACTTCTGTACTGGAGATTTGTGGAACTTGTGCATTATTAACTGGGAGCTAATGCTCTGGTAAATATTATACCTGAAAATATTGTAGAATATTAGAATAGGAAACAAAAATACATTGAAGAAGAATGCTTCTTAGCACTTATGGAGAATACCTACATTCTCATAAAGTAAACATAAATTAGCATTAAAATGTATTAAAAACAGGGACTATTTTACTGAGAATATTGAGCTAATAATATATCTAAAATGTGGCAAATTCATGGCTTGCATTAGAGAGTACCTAAGCATCAGGTAGGTATGAACAAATGGAAAGGAAATGTTGAATAAATCCAAATGCCAGAGAATGCAGGTAGACAATTATATACTTTAGCAAAGAATACACTTAAATGTTGAGTTTTCATTTTCTTCTGAGATTGCACATCTTAAAACGCGATAGTGCATGTGTCAAATTTGTATTTGATGAATAAAGAATCCCATATATTTATCTAATGATGTTCAATATATTTGCATGTGATCCTATGTTTGAACTCCTGTCATAAACTCCTCGACCTCTTTAGCAGAGACTCTGGTAGAAAATACTACCATCATTAAAAAGATTGCAGGTTAAGTAATCTGAAGTAAGTCCAAAACAAATCTGAAAACTAATTGGGCTGAAAGATCAGAAAAACTTTTCACTCCAGTCGAAAGTGCAGAAGATTTAGCTGAGGAGAATAAAGCAAGAGTGATTAGGACCAGGATATCTCACATATGCAGAATACATCTCAGTTGTATTATGGGCACAGTGGTGTGTAGATGCAGTTCATATCCACAAAAGCATTTGTCTTGAAGGCTGCAGCTGGCAGAAAGATTGCTCCATGTCCTTATCTGAGCTCCTATCTTTTGAGCAATTGGTTTTAGGACAAGAGGGAACAACTGCAATTTATTCCTTTGGAAAGAGGAAAATGAAGGTGGAACAGAAAAAGCCGAACCACCTGGAAGTAAATTGGAAATGAAGGGTTTTCGTGAGCCACTAATGAAAAGAGTTGAAGCTGCAAGTGAACAGAAATGGAGATAGTTCTTTGAGCAGCAATCCAAACTCCTAAAACTCCTGAAAATCCCTCTTACATGTAATGTGGATAAAGGTGTTATTTATTGGAATTATATAAGAATGTAAACTGTTACATTGCATAGTTTTCTGTTTAAAGGAAAGGGAAATGTGCAAATATCACCTCTTTGAAATCTCAGGAGTGAGATGTTGCCTGAACCCAGAGGACTTGAGGTGTCCAATGGGAGACTACAGACTGGGGTAGCCACATAAACTGGAGAGTTGCTGTGTCAGAAAGACTCTTTCCAGATAGCATCTATCTGGAACTTTTCTGAGGCACACCACACAAAACACCCATGTTTCAAAATACTGTCTCTGTTCTTCACTGAGGCGTAACTTCTGCTGGCCTCAAAGGAAATTTCTGTTTACACTGAAGCAACACTGGAAATGTATGTCTGTATTTATACCTACTACTTTTTATCCACACAAAAGTATGCTAATAAAAGTGTAAACCTCCCCATAGATGCATTTTGCTTTGTTGCATTACTTTAACAAGATGTTTTCTGGAAGCCTTGAAACTCTAAAAAATCTCCATGGAAGTGTTGCTTGCAGAAGACACTGAAGGATTGTTGACTAGCACATGCATAACCACTAAGCAAATAATTTGGGAATTTACAGTTATCCTTTTCTGTGCAGCAAAAAACGTTTCAACAATTTTTTTCTTTCCACAGTTTTTCTTTTCCAACTGGAAAAATGAGTGCAGTGTTTGTCTGCACATTTACATGGGCATAGATCTTTTGTGTCTCTCTGTGGAACAGTACTAGCTCATGGCTGAAGAAGAGAGGAGGGGGTCTCAAGTGGAAAACTGCAGCATCAGCTATATGGGATTTCAATTAAACAGGAGAAAATATTTTTGGCATATTTCATTTAACTTCTAAGCCACAGCTGATACAAAATACTCAAAATATGCTCTGTCAGGCAGTCTGATCGTTAATGGATGTATATGACTGTGGCATTTTGAGGGGTATTCAAGATTATTGATCTGGCTGCTCTGAAACTGTACTGCCTCAAGTACTGGGCTTACTACTTTTAATGATTAGTTTTCAGTTTATTGCCACTCAGCAATTCCCCTGATACACTTAATATCCTTTCTAGACATATAGAATTAATCAAATCTTAAGGCCTCAAAATATTTTTAAATGGCATCCATTATTACAATCTTAAATCTTAAATTTCATAGAGCAGATATAATCCACAAAAAATAGTGCTCATGATAAATGCACAAAATTGATGTAATATATTCATCATAATTTATTCAACATAATATTTCTTTAAATGTTACCAGTTCAAGCTGTATTTTCACCTTCTAGTACAGAGAAAAACTGGGAATCCCTTAGTATCTCTAAAACTGGGCTGATTTTTTTACATATGAAATTGGGAAACAGCAAATTAGGAACTTAGATGACTGTCATGCAAACAATCTAGCACTGATGTTTAAAAAGCCATTCAGTTTGTGGAGCTGAAGAGCGAACTTTGGTATGCGGAATGCCTTGCTGATTTAATATGGCTGCACACTGTGGGGAAGAGATTTACTCATAAGCACAGATTTTATTTACAAATCACACCAAGTTTTAAGTTTGCTTGTTTCCACTGAAGCCTATAGAGGTCTCAGGTCATTTTCTGCTCTTTTGATGTTTCTTCGACAATGTTGGCACTTATCTGATTTGCTAATGGACCTTTTCATGCAACATTTCCCTGTTTTAGCCATTTATTTTGAGTCTATAATGATGTAAATTTGTTGACTTAGTCTCATGCTTCGAAGTTCCTCCTTCTTAAAGTCTACCTGGGAAAAGCTGAGTGACCATGAATATCATTCTTTTTATATATTTTTTTTTCACAGGTAGGTAAGTACTAGGGAAAATGATTGTTTGGAAGGACTGTTAAGATGGACACACCAGTTTAAGAAAAGGTTAATACATTTACTTAAGTGCACCCTTACTTTAGAATTTGACCTCGGATCTTTACATGAAATTACATCATAAACACAGAATAAGCAAGAACCTTTCTATTCCTCTAAATAGATTCTGAAATTAGAATCAACAATTTTCTTTTAAGTTGACAAAGAATTTAGAGAATTGCTTTTCACAAATTTTAAAGAAAAACAGTATATTTTAACTAGAAATGTCAACAAGCATGTAAAATAGAATTCCAGATGGAAATAGTAAGAAATGTTAGAAGTATGTGAAAGTTACATACAAGCTGGGAAACTTTTCACTTAGTATTTTATCCCAAAAAATTAAAGTGAATGAGGTATGCAGTACCTCTGCAGCATAGTTTTTTGTGAAGCCAGTGCCAACAGATTCTTAAGTGAGGTATCATAGCCTTAATGTGACTGTGGTATTACTGAATATATATGCTAACATGCGGTACATCTGTAAGCAAGTCAGGAGAACGAAAGTCTCTCATTTTTCTCTGTTCTAATTACCTTTGTTCCAGTGGATTAGAAAATGGCAAGTGTGGAAGTCAAGCTGAAGATGGATCAGAGCTCAATTTCTTGCCAAGTTAAGTCTGACAAATGGGAACTGTGTGTAATTAATACTGTCATCCTTCTGGACCAAAGGGTGACTGCAGTAACTATAGATTGTAACTGTCATCATTGTCACATAAAATGTGCTATTATTCAGTTCAGGCTGAATTTTATTGCTAAGAATGTTCATAAATTGAATGGTCAGTCATTTAAATTACCAAGTGGAGAGCTCTGCAGTTAGCTCTAGAACTACTTTCTCAAGCAGTGTATTATACTTTAGACCTGTGGAAACTGTCTACATTCCTTAAAGAGATGTTAGACAGGTTGTTACCTGTAATAAGAGAGGATGCTCTGACAGATGCACTGCATGCCATTCATATTTTAATAATCTCTACACTCTAATTTGTAATTTTTTTTTGTTGAAAAGCAGGAACTGCATATGCTGCAATAACAACTTAAAAATCAGGAGTTATTATCTTGTTAGTGCATTAGAGAGAATGAATGAAGATGGTTTTGAAATATGGATGAATAAAGTGCAGTTGCTTAAGATGAAAAGATGAAAGGGGATGAAAAAAAGTGATTCATTCAAAAGAGAATCTTGAGATCAAGGAGTTCCCCAGCAAGATCTGAAGTCTTTCATTCTAGAGGTAAATCACAGGTCAGCAGTGATTTCAAGTCTTTTCTGTCTGGTAACTGGATAAATAAAAATTTCAGGAAAGCTGATTCAGAGTGGTTGTGAAAATAATTGTCAACTAACATGAAGTTTAGAGGAAGTGAACAGCATTAGAATGGAACTTCAAGTCCTCTTTCTTCTTGTTAGAGATAGTAAGTTCATGTAATATCTTTCATAAACTGATTGGCTTTTTCTTAATATTAGTTTACGTATTTCTCCTCACTATACAGTTGTTAGTTCAGAATCTGACTTTTCTAATGGTTGGTAAATATCTCTTTATTACTCACTGATTTGTGTGTTAGTCTTATCCTCAAATTTAGATTCCTTATGTCCTTCTAATATGACCTCAAAAACTGTATTTATAAGATAAGATTATATTTCTACTTAGCTTTTGTTTTCCAGGCTAAGGAAAACAAGATCTTTTTTGTTAGTGAGTATATTTCATCTTCTCAATGTCTTTGATGTTTCCTATGCTGTCAGCCAGCTGGTGTAAACCAGCTCTGAACTGGGAGCCACATAACCACTTTCTAACAGTGCTGTGTTCAAGCTAGTAAGTTCTCCTATATATATATGTGTATATAGATTTCCCTCCTTGAATAAAAATTCATTAGACTGTATAATTCTAACTTCCTAAAACTTTGCTTTTTACATCATGGATACAAAGTAGTCCAAGACATGAACCAAGAATTGTCCTGTAGATAAAGATAACACAATACAGGAGCGGCAAAAGGACAAACAGTATTTTCTTTCTGCGGAAGAAATGTTTTTTGAATTTCAATTGCATTGAAAGTCTGAATGCATCGTTTCTACTGAGATGTTGTTAATATTTTCTTTTACTTGGGTGTCAGAATAAGTATTCATGAGCCCAAATGTAAGTTAAAACATTAGCAAGGCCAGGTGTCAGATGAAGATTACAAACAAAATGACTCAGTAATAGGGAAAAATGTTTTTGTATGGCTTTGCTGATCTCATTTGTTTTAATATGATGTAGGCTCTCAAATCAAATGCCAGTAGGACAATGATACTTAAACAAGATTGCTGACTGTTGTATCACAGTTAAGGTATTAACCATATCTGCACAAAGGATTGTTCCTCCTCTACCCAGTGCATACTCTCATGTGCTGCACACAGTCAGAGTGCACTGACAGCATAATGCCCTCCACAACCCATGAGCATGAGAAGATAAACTGAAAGTATTAAATTGCCTCCCCTGGGCTCCTTATTCTTTCAGATAAACTCTAAAACACTTTTCTGTGTGCTTTTTTGTCTTCTTTTTCTTCCTAAGAAAATCTTCTGATTCGATTGAAGGAAATAAAGAAAGCAGTTAAAAATCACATTGTTTGTCACATTAACTGTAGGTGTTACACAAAAAGCTGCAGAATAAGATCCATTTAAATCACAGGATTGAGCCCATGGCTAAGAACTGTGGTGCAATTCAGTCATAGGAAAATTCTCAACTGCAGTATTTAAAGGTTTACTTCAATGTAAACTGATACAAATTGCAAAACTTTCTATGATTTTAGCCAAATATTGTGTTTTAAAGTTATGAAAATAACATAACCCCAAACTGAAAAATCTTTCTCACGTTCACCATCCTGACAGGACAGATAGTCTCAAACTTCCACAAAATGTGTTATCTTTATCTGAGTAAAAGGATGTTTTGTGATCAGCTCCTATAGCTTTACTGAATCAAACACAGCTGTAGGGGAAAGTGACTGAAACTTCACTGGTGCAAAGTGAGTCACATCTGCTGGTAGTAGACTTTCTTTTGTTACTCCTGTTTTTAATTTCAGGAATTACGCAAGAACTATATGGCACTAATATTTCTTATAATAGGAGGAGTATAATCAGAATGCACCCAGTACCAGAACTAAGTAATTTTTTGAGTAAGAGTGTGTTGTTCCATATTTTCTTATGTAGTTGTAGCTCAGAGTACTTTTTCTAGGCCAAATCCAGGCATGGCATCTACCCAGACTGTGATGAAAAACTGAAATGAGTCTCAGAAAAGGAAGAAGTTTAATTTCATTCCCTTATCTTGCTCCTTGCATTTCTTATATCAGTGCAAGACTGGTGGTAAATCAGATATGATTGTCACATCTATACTTGCTCCAATGCTCGAAGCCTACTGTGCCAGGTTGTAAGCAAATGCATGGGAACTAGCTATGACTTGGGATTGCCACGAGTTGGAAGGCTGCTTGAGATACAATGCAGACTTGCTCAGTCAGGAGAATATTAGTCTAGAACATTGAGTGATCCTGGAAAAGATGCACCAGTTATGCCATTGTGTGGTCTGGAAGCGGCCCTGTTGCCAGCACTTGAGGCAGAAACAACACAGTGCTATAGGGCTACCATAAGCACTGGAATGATTTCCTACAGACTTGCAATGACCCTGCTCACTGTCACTGAGTATTGAATTCAATAGGCATTGAATCTACTTAACCCTACTTAATTTTTGTTACTGTTTGCAGGTTCATTTCCCAAATTAAAAACAAAAAGGCATATTATATATACGTTAGTCACTCTGAAAGTAAAACCTCCTATTAATTTCCATGGAAGCTACAGCAGATACAAAAAACACCATAACACTATTTAGTAGTGAAAATTCTCAGCTACAAAGTACTGTTTTTCAGCATAGTCACTACCATTAGCTATGTATTTTCACCAGCCATGAATGAGAGCCTGCATACCACGCTTGCCAAAATCTGCACCAGCAGAGGTGATCCACTGTTACTATCACCACTGCTGAAATCCACCACCCACTGCCTCACTGTGCTCACATCCACTGTTTGGTCTCCAGAAACATTCAGAAAGGACCAGTGAATGTCAACAGTTACTATTTCTTCTGCACGGAGGAATTCAACAATAAACCTTTGTTTCATACATACTTCCATGTCAGATGCTATTTTGTCGGTGTCCCTCTGCTGCCATCTGTCTCATGGCAACAAGATATTATGGAATATTGTTGGGTAGGTCCAGCTCTTACTGCCATACAACCAGCATCTGCCTCTGATGACGTGGGCCAACATAATAAAATAGGAAGCGGTACTTTTCAAGCAGCCCTTGTAAGTTCATGAAAACACATACGTAACAGCTTTAGTGATCCCAGCTGATTAATGCATTACTGCTAAGCACTGCTGTCATCCTACCCACATACTAAAAACCCTTATACCTCTGTATCAAGAGCAATCCATTATGGGTACTACTACTAATAATGTAGTATAGGTAGCAGCACCTGTTCAGCCTTGGGCCTTACCTGCTTTCTACTTTTACTGTTACATTCACTGATGCTTCCACCTGTTAACATTAATTAAGACATAATAACATTAATTAACAATAATTAATTAAGATGTGATTTCATTTGCTGTTCTAGGAGCTTAATTCTAGTTCCCTAGCTGCTGAGGCTTTCTGTTGGATTTTAAGAGAAGAGAGCTATTTAGGTGTTTGGAGACTGCTGAATGAGTGTATGCCTGAAGAACTGAAAGTAGGTGCTGATGCATTTTGAAAAGCCTGGGTGTTTCTGTCATCAACTCTATATGTGGGAACTGGAACCACAGCTGTTAGTGTAAAAAGATATCCTGGATGGGTGGGAAGTTAAGATGTGGAAAGAAACACAATCACTGTATCCATCCTTTGAGGTGGAAAGGTGGGAGGGGGAAAGCTGTTAGCTGTGGATAATGAATAGGCTATATCCACATAAATGTATTCTAGCTCATTTTGCAAGAAGAGTGAAAAAAGTGTTGTGTATCTATTTAAGGGTTGAATGGTGCTCATTGAATACATTCACCCATGCTGTACAGAAGTGATTTTAAAATCATAATATGTTGTTCCCTGAATAAAATAAAAGGTAAATGAGTATGTGGCATGAGCCATGCTGTGCAGTAGAACTAAGATGTAGCTAAATAAGGGTGAATTGAGAAATCCCTTTAAGGTACCCTCTTGAAAGCCATTCTTTCTCCACCACTAGGTAGTTGAATGTCATGGAATAATGCTGTATTTATACTGATTGGAATGGTGTGCCTAGTAATAATTTGCTCTCAATCCTTTGAATATTATAATATTACCTACAGTATCTATTGAAAATGCAAAGTGTAACCAGTCTTGTTCCTGGATAAGAAGACTAACAGCAAGGACTCTGCCTGTTGCTGATAGAGATCATAGTAATTATTCTGTTTAAGATGAGGCACTATCAATGGAAAGGAACTGAGAACCTCACTATGCTTACCAGTGTGATAAGAGATGTTTTCCTTCGTTATGGGAGAGATTATCCCACAGATTACCCCAAAACGGGGATGTAGCCAGTAATGGAAGGCATTGGTCAGGTATACCGTGTTCTAACTGATCTTTGATAAATATTAACATTTCTGCCTCATGCTCTCTATTTTTTTTTTTTTTCCCAAATAGAAGGGAAGACTGAAAGAATATGAAGCAACAAAGTATTTGTTCTTTTTGCTTAGACACTGCTCCCAATTTATTTTTACATGCCTTTGGTCACAGAGCCTTCTGCCTCTAATCTGCTCTGCCCAGAATATCTTCTATATAAATGGAAACCATTTCAGTCTTCTGGAAAGCCCTTGCCACAGCTTCTCATGGAGAGACCGCTGTGCCCCAGGGGGGACCTAAAGGATGGGAAGGCTTTCTGGAAGTCTGTAAAAAAGGGAAGTGGGGGGCAATAGGCTGGAGGGGCCAAAAGCTTGCAGCTGAGCTGACAACGGGATTGCAGCTATTCCTCAGTGAGAGATCCCAAAGACAGAGCTTAATTGTTTTGTTTGCAGGGCTTGTCATGCTGGTTGTCAGAACAATTCCTTTGTGTATGGTTTCATTGGACATGCGTACACAGTGCCAGCTGAGCCTTCTGATATCCTGAGGGGGCCTTTCCTACTGGAAATTATTTTCCATTGAACAGAGAGTAACTTGAAGATTGGTCCTTATTTGTCCATATGGTAGCTGTTGTTTTCTTCCGCTGTGAAAGTCTGATGAGGAGATTAGACACGTTTGCTCGAAACATGACTAAAAGTATTTCATTCCCTGTGGTTTTCCTATCACTGGCTGTTGGAGACATATATTCATTAAGAATAATGAACTCTGGTAGAAGAAAATGCTTTTGATACGTAAAGCAGACTGTACACTGTTAAAATGTATCAAGGTCTGGGTGACATTTCAGACTGAGTATCTTGTTCCTTTATTTCAATGAGGCAGGAATATGGGGGTCCTGAACCATCTGTCTCAGGATCCAACCAATTCTTTTTATCTGCTCCAGAAAAGATGAGCCTCAGGATAAAAATCTTTTTTTCATTTCATCATTTTTTTTTTTTTTAATTTGCTATTTTATTTATTTATTTTATTTCCATCCTCCAGGGCCTTTCTGAAATGAGCTTAAATGGCAAGAGGAGATCTACATTTCCCTGCATGACTGTAGGATACTGAGTTTTAAACAGTGAAAAAGTGTCACAGATTTATTTAAGTAGTTGCTGCCTTCATATATGCTGTCAGCAGATTTTAATGGGGGAAGATAGGGATCTGCGTGATTGCTGGGTTGTTTGTCTGAACCAGAGACTTGAAAGGTGAGAGAAAAGCCTCAGATTTGATGCTGAGGAGCCCACTGATGTTGCTTTGCTAAAACAAGGGTATGTGAAAATTGCAGATGTAAAAACACAAGTTTTTTGAGTAACTCTATTCTTTTTTGCCAATTCTGGGATTTTCTCCAGTCATTAAGCAGTTGACTGCAGCTTTACAGCTGTGTGAATCCCACTCAATTCCCACAAACGAACAAGCAGTTCTCTCTGTAGCACACCCTACCTCAGACTGTTTCTTCCCCTTTCTACCATTCTTCTCTCTTCACTTCTTTCCTTCATTCTCAATATGATTGTTCTTTCTGTCTCCCCTTATGAATTTTGCATTTTTAAATCTGTCTGTTTGACTCCCACAGTGGGCTCGATACTGCCCCAGAGCAATTCCTCTTTTGTAATATTTTAGCCAGATGCTAAAGCTATCCATTGGTGGAAAGCATTTCATTCACTGTATGAGGTAAAGAAATTGTAGGGTTGAGGGTATGCGTGAGTGTGCAATTAAAAGTAATTTCCTATGCTTTATTTGGAGCATTTCAATTAAGTACAACAGCCAGAATTTCAGCATCTCATAATTTTGAATTTCTTGATTTTACAGTCTTTGCAACCCTAATGTTTCTTTAAATTGAAGCTTCTTCCTTTATTATTTATTCATTTATTTTTATTTTTTTTGTGGTGATGTTATACACAATGCATACGGTCAGAAATGCAAAAGCATTCAGTGTATAATTACTATCAAAGAAACTCAGTGTAGAATCATCAGCTTCTTTCAAGAGAAAAGATTCTTTGAAAAGAAAAACAAGATCATGTGAAGATTTAATACATCTCAAAGCCAACGCAATTTGGTTTGATACATGACCCTTTTATTTTGCTGCTTTAAAATGTCTCCCTCCTGCCAAAACCATTTGTTACCTTCTTCCTTGGGGAAATATGCAAAGACATGCAGTTATGCTCAGGCCTCCCCACTGGAAGGTTTTTATTTCTATCCTATCAGCTTCTATTCTCACCAATCATTTTTCTTTTGTTCTCAGTATCCATTCTTTCCAGTAATTCACTTGAGCTACAGTATCTGAGAAAGACTGAGTGCTACTGTAATTTAAAGGAAAAGATCTTTTCAGGCTGATTTGGTTTCAAGCAGGGTTGTTTTTTGTTTTGTTTTGTTTTGTTTTTTTTTTAGTGAGAGAGAATGGTCTGCAGGCTCCAGACAATTAAATACACTAACTGAAGATCATTTATCACTAAGTAATCCATACAGAAAACACTTTTATTTTTGGCACCAAAAAGCACCAGTTAACATTGGATATAGCTTCTTGGTGAGTGACAGTATAAAGCTCAGCTATGCAAGTACATAGCTGTTGTTTGCTGCAGCTGTAACGAGAAGGTGTCAGGCTGCAATGAAAGTGACAGAAACCTGGAGTGAAGCACTGATGACACAAAAATCCTCAGACAGTGCTACCCACTTCAGCGGGGCCAAGGTTTCTGCCCAACAAGGACTCAGATGACTATGCAGAAGTACTGGCACACTGTTGGGGCCACAGAGGAAATGAAGCACCTTCTCTATGATAGACTAGACAAAGGTTGACAAGTGGGACAGGCAATGGATTTTTTTTCTAGACAAGAAGCCTGGACTGCAAGAGGTCCAAACATCTCCAACTGCAGCGATTTTTTGTCAACCTTGCCGACAAACTTTCTCATTTTGGAAAATGCCACGAATGTGACAGTAGAAGAGCAGTAGAAAAGACAGAAGTGGTAGATTCTGTTTTGGATTAGTCTGTTTGGGTTAGTCATGATAAAGTCTTTTAGCAACAGGAACAATCTCTGTTTTTTCAAAACTTACCTTGATCTGCTTAAGAAGGAAATACTCATTTCCAGTGGTGGAATTCTCTTCTGTACCTCCCTGATACCAACATTGTTGAATGTTGATCAAATGTTTGCCTACCATAAAATCACAGTGGACTGCTTTATTGTCTGTTACGAAGAAAAATGGGTGGAGTCTGATGGTATCATAAAGCGATACCCTTCAAAATTTTATGCTCCAGATCTCTGAAGGCAAGGGCAAGGATTATTATTATTATTTTTTTTCAGACCTAAGCAAAAATACCATGGGGAAAGTTAGTAGATGTTTTCTGGGATGGATATAGAACCATAATTAATATTTTGTAAGGACTATACAATAGAGAAGATTGACTTCATTTGCCACCACGATGAGCATGTCTTTGTAATGGGTCTCTAAGTTCTAGACAGGAGCAAGAAAGAGCAATGATCCTGAATGCTATTTTAATATCAACAGTTTATTCAAGAGCTAATGTTTGATGGAAAAAAAAAAAAAGAATACATACGACAGTCAAGGCAGGACTTTGGAACTTCTTTTGGATGGATGGAGGAAATATTCCTTCAGAAATCTGCTATTTCATGCTGATCTGGATAGGCAGACATGAAAAATTCCCAAGTGGATTTTTGAGTTCTTTTCTACCCATCCCACAATATTTCTGAAACATAATGTCTGCACATTATTTTCCTTCCTCCTTATCATTCAAATTAGGATAGGGGTTCTTTATAGCTGTGTCTCCATCCTGTGTAAATAATGGGGACTGCTCTGAAAGTAATGCCTCCTATTTTATTATATTGGCCAGTGTCATAAGACGGGGATGCTGGTGGTATGGCAGTGGAGACTGTAACTTCCCCTACTACTAGTCTGTTACCATCTGACAGAAGAGAGAGAGTCGGACAAAATGGCATCTTACATGGATGTGTGTGTGAGCAAAGGTTTTGAACTGAATTCTTCACTGTGGAAAAAATTGCACACATGGATGTTCATTGACACTTGCTGACTGCTCATGGAAATCAACCAGTGGATGTGAGCACAGTGAGGTAGTGGAAAGTACGTTTCACCAGTGGTGACAGCAACAGTGGATCACCTCCACTGGTGCAGCATGTAGGTTCTTGTCCATTACTGGCAAAAAAAAAAAAAAAAAGCATAGCCAGTGGTATGTTGAAAGATTGTATTTTGCAGCTCAGATTTTGCTTTATTGAACTGTGTTCATTTTATCTGTTTTAATTTCCTTGGAAATAAACAGGAGCTTTAGCTTTAGCTCTGGGAAATACCTTTTGGAGCAATGTATATAGATAGTATATATATAAGTATGCAAGGAAACAGGGAGTGGATTGGAGGCAAATTATCCAGTTTTACTATCCGGGCAACTCTCCTCAGACCTGCCTCAGTTTAAATTGCAGACAAGATAACAAAGAATGGAGTTATCCATCTACATACATACAGAGCCCATCCTGTATGCATAACTAGAATCACAGCATGTGCTATGCTGGATTTCCTGACAAGTGACCCATTCAGCTCGCTCTGGAGAGAAGCCTGGAAAGGAGCTAACATGTATACCGTGCAGCTCACTGCTGGTTGAGACTCCTGCTGTGAAACAGGGTGCTCTTTTTCATGTCAGTGCAGACGTGACATAACTCCTGACTATAATCCGTGCAAAATGTTTCAGAATCCCCAGGTAAGAAGGGCTATATGCACAGAATACATTATAAAACCAGGATTGCCCAGAGAATGACAATTCACTAATTGTAGCTGTCTAATTGTAGATGTGGAGAGATCTCCTTTGCTGACTTGTAGGTAGAACTAGATTAGTTTTTTCAATTGAAAAAGTTTGCATCCAAATGAGCAGTTCCTTTGAAATACAAAGTTGTTTTTTCTTATTTTAAAAATTTTCAGTGGAAAGCCTTCAAGTGTTTTGTTTTGATAATGTTTAAATCTCTTTTATATCATAAATTCTGAGTGTGTATATATATATCACTTCAGAACATTCTGACAGTTTTGAAAGAAAATATTCTGATTCATTTTAGAAATGACTCTTTGAGGGGACATAAAGAATTTGCTTCTCCCACAAATCTCTAAATTTAAACTTTTGCATTCAGATCTGGGACAAAAACAAACATTGAAATGTCAGGATATCAAATATGATGGAATTTTTTTTTTTGCCTCATAACATTTTGTGTAGATTACTCTGCACAGTATGTGCTGTCTTTCTTTACTTCTTTCTTTAGAATTTTGTTTTCAGAAAAGTCAGTTTGAAAAGCCTGAACAGAAATTTACTGCTGACCCTGATCTGATGGGTTTCAGAGCACCCATCACTCAGCCCACGGGCCTTGAGATACAAACTAATACTTGAGTTTAGCAATGGGAAATATCTGAAAAAACACAGTGGAAAAAATAAAATAAGAAGATGCTGATGTTTACTACTTAAAAATTGAAATTCCATAGCTGACTTCTCATTCATCACTTCATTTTCTTTTGTACTTTTAAAACAAGACAGATGACGTTCCACTCTGTCCCAGCAACTGCTGTTTGGCAGTGTTGACAACTGTGTTTTTCCTACATATTGCAAAAGCCCATGATTGAGTTGACCAAGAATCTGAAGCCTTGCGTTTGATCTAAACAAGGATTCAGTTGCAGGTTCAAACTAACAGAACTTAAGCCAGCACAAAATTAAGGTGATTTTAGGTATCTCTGTGTTAATGAACACTAATCTCTTACCCTTTGGAAATCAAACAAAACATCCCCAGTTTGAGCTCCAAAGTTCTCTAAGCCTCTAACCAGCAGCTACCGTGCATTTAAAGACATCCTTTTCTGCAGGTACTTATGGAGTTTTCAGTCTTTTCCAGTTCAGTTAAGCGTTCTTGGTTACCAGGTCTTACAACCATCTTTTATATTTTATTTTTATTTTTACTTTTTGCTGTCTTATTTCTTGTAGGGAAAGAAGAACACAAGATACCAAGAAAGAGATCATAACATTTTTAGCATTTGTCCCCCTGTTGAGATATAAACATCTCTTTTTCTCACTATATTTCTGTTCCTCCATATTCCTCAGGGGCAAATTACTCATTGTAAACAACTCAGGATTTGCACTATACTCTACCAGTGTTTCAGCTTGGAACTTCATAAGTTTCCTTGAAGAGGAACAATTATCTGTAGTTGTTCTGAAATCTATCTATCTATTCACATTAAGTGGAACTAGAGTAAAATAGTCACAAGAAAAATTCTACACTGATACCTCCTACCTCAGCTTGGTGCTCTTTTAAACTTGCCTTTAAAGTGTAGCTTCTTGGATCCAATTTTCTTCTGTCACCAAAAGAGAAATCAAGTCTCGTTACATTGCTAGAAGTGTCTGCGGGCTAATAACTGCTAATTTGTGTGAACATGGCTAATTTGCTATCAGAAAAGAGAGAGGGTATTTTCAGTGGATGAAATAGGCTAACTTCAGGAGAAAAGAGCTGGAAATAGTTACATAAAGTGGGGGTTAGTTTGAACACTAACTATTCTGCTAGCAACATAAGTACCAAGACCAGTGAAGAGAAAGCTTTCAAGTATTCACAGAGAGGTTTTGCCATTGTGGACAACCAAACCAAGCCTGGTTTTGGTCTCCCTTATTTGCCTTAATGTACCTTGGGCCCTGAGGTCAGCAAGATCCTGTTCTGCTGCATGTCTAAGCATGGAATTCTTTCTGGAAACAGTGGGATTACTCCTCGGATCTGAGTCTTTATAATGCTGCTTTGAGACCTGTACTTGTGAGAGGTGGGAGCACTTGAGCCCTCGAAAGTAAAGCCCCCTATCATGCAGTGACAGGTCAGTCCCAAAGTCAGACTTTTCTAAACAAAAAGTAAAAATAAAAACACATACACAAAAAGGCAAGAAACATAAAACAAACAAGAAAACTACCCAGTCTCCCCCTGCCCCCGCCTATCCTTGTAAATAAGCCAGATTATGAACTTTGCTTTCAAAGTTCTTTTTGCAGTTTAGCTGATTCTTTCTGTTTCTGCACAGCCATTGCCAGCCTGCTCTCCCCTTCGACCTGTAGGAGACAGAACCAGAAAGTGCAGAAGTTATCTGCTCTTAAACGTTGCTCAAAAGGATGGATATTTGAGGTCTTCTGCTGGTAAGCAGCAGATTGTTGCTTGTGCTTGGTATATCAGACTATAAATTCACTGAAGGCAACTTGGAAAACCAGAAGTGTGTTCTCAAACGTGTGCTAGCAATGTCTGGTGAGGTGTTGAGTATTCTCCACTGTCAGCATGTTGTCAATAACTTTGGGGGAAGCAGTATAAAAATAATCAAACATAAATAGTGAGACAGAAGAGGGAATGGCAGTGCACCTGTGAGTCAAAAATGTGCAAAAGTAATTACTTGAATTGATTAAG
This sequence comes from Odontophorus gujanensis, assembly GCA_013399175.1. Lineage (NCBI taxonomy): Eukaryota > Metazoa > Chordata > Aves > Galliformes > Odontophoridae > Odontophorus > Odontophorus gujanensis. The sequence goes on from VXAB01002099.1 coordinate 148,663, forward strand.
AAGTACAGAGAATATTGCAGTTGCAGAGATTATTTTTGTGCATATGATCAATAGAAAACTGTTCTTATTCCTAAGACATTGCCTCTGAATGGATGAGCTTAATGTGCTATAAGCACAGTAGTGTAGACACAAACTTAGTATGCTTGAAAACCAAAAATTAACTGGAGAGTTATTTGGTGGAGTATCTGTACAGGCACAAACAGAGCATCTATCTACACCATACCTCTCTGTAAAGATGACCCACCATGGAATACATGTAGCTCCCTCTTAAAGGTAGATGGAGCTCTGGCTGCTTGCAATTGGCTCTTGCATCTCATAACAGAAGAAGTGAGAGAGAAACAAACTCTCCCTAGGAAATGGCTTTATTCACAGTGTTTTTGATGAGATAGTAATAATATACTTAGCTGATGAGATTACTGTTTTATCTTCATTTCAGTTATTCAGATAAATAACTGACTCTTCTCAACATGAAGCATTGTGTTACAAAGCAGAAAAAGCACATTAGGTCTTTCTCCATAATTATGCAACAGAAAAATGCAATAACTCAGGCTGACAAGGTGAAGGGTCACACATAGAGAAAAATCCCCACTGAAAACCCAGCTCTTCCATGAAAGCTACAGCAGTTACGAAGACCACAATAACACTATTTGATAGAGCAAATTCTCAGCTACTAAACACAGTTTTTCAATAATAATCTCCGCTGTTAGCTTTTCATTTCTTGCCAGTAATAAACAAGAACCTTCCCGCTGTGCTTGTAAAAATCTATACCAGCAGAGTTGACCCTCTGTATTACAGCTGATGTGATGGTGCCGTTCCTTGGAAATTGTTGCCCAGATAGTCCGTCTTTCATCAGCCCAAACAGATGGAAGTCAGAAGGTGTCAGTTCTGAACTATCTGGTGGGTATGGTAGCACATTCCAGCTGAGACTGGCAGTGTGCTCCTACAGTCTTCAAACTAGTAAAGGGCCTGCTGTCATTGTATTACAAGAGAAATGTCTACTTCTCTGGCCTGACTCTGGGAATTTGAGTCTTCAGCTTAGTCAGTGTTGTGATGTAGTGGCCAGAGCTGATGGATTGTCTGTGTTCCAAGAAATCCAGAAGGATCACTCCTTTCCTAACTCAAAAGACAGTGAACACCATTTTATCTGCTGATGGCTGGGTATTTTGATCTATTTATACAATTGAGAATTCACGCACTGTCACTCCATGGACTGCAGCTTTGACTCTAGCTCATAGTGGTGACAACATGTCTGGTCACTGGTGACGATGCAATCCTGGAAACCGTCGCCTTCAGCGTCATATCATCTCAACAGATCCTGATGAACTTTCAGACAGTATTCTTTCAGTTCCTGTGTGAGAATTTATGGGACTCACCTGGCATAGACTTGGTGATATTCCAGCATTGTCACCATGGTTTCCAATGCATTGAAGCCAATGTTCAGCTCTGTACACAATTCCTTGGTATTAATCTGCTGATTTGCATGGATGAGTTGATCGAGATGCTTGTCATTTTGTGGTGTTACAACTGTGCCGTGGCTGCCAGGAGCATGGCTTGTCTTTTATGTTTATGTCGCCACTCCTGAAATGAACCACTCACCTCCTCACCATGCTCACATCCACTGTTTGGTCTCCAGAAATGATCTACATGCATCTGAGAATGTCAGTGGGTGCCATTTTTCTCCACGTGGAGTTCAGTTCCACACATTTGCTTTATACATACTTCCACGTCAGGTGCCATTCTGTCAGTCTGCCCCTCTGCTACCATCTGTCACACAGCAACAAAATGTAACAGAGTATTGGTGGGAAGATTCAGCCTTTACTACCATACCACCACCATCTGCCTCTGATATCATGGACCAACATAATAAAATAGGAGGAATTATTTAAAGAGCAGCCCTCATTTATCTTGTGCTGCAGGGTACAGTTACCTAACCACTGTACTAAAACTGTATGAATGAAGCAGTATGGCCTGTATGTTCTTGTGAGTGGTACCAGAATTCTTTTCATTTTAGTAAAACTATCAAGGAGGTTATCCTTACTCTGATAAAACTCTATGAAGTAGCAGAATTAGATTTTGTGGTCCTTACAGCATAATTACAAATTCCTATCCAACTAGGGAGAAGAAAAAAAAAAAAAAGAGACCAGTGAGGGTGTTCAGGTGTCCAACAGTAAAAAGTGATAGTATTCCTACAGGCCTTGAAAGCTCATCTCTGAAACTGTGTACATGAGGACATGAGGTAGTCAGAAGTTGGATCTCTTTTGCAAAACACCACAGAAAAACTGTTTCTAGTTGTAGAAACATCATTTGTCAAAAATGATAGATAATAATGTAAAGCCAAGAGGACAGAACTTGCTTGATACTTGATGTTCTCTTGCAACATTCTTTACAACTGACCATATTTGTAATACTTTTCTTTCTACCTAATTGGTAGAGTTTTTAACTTCCACATTCTGTCTAGGTTACACCAAAACTAGTTACTACAGACATGATTAAATAGGTTCAAACTTGGAAGAAAAATTTTAGACTTCTATTTTAAGGAGAATGGCTATCTTTTGGCTTATGAGAAATAGGTCAACTAAAATGTTCATGCTCTGAGCATTTTGGTAGCCTTTGGACTCATACTTTCCCCAGGAAGAGTGGGGATGGCTGAGATTGTACACTTCCTTTGTTTGCCTAACTTTGAGAGATCCCACACCAAATTGCTCTTAGCATGTGCAAGCATTTCAAATGCATGCACGTGTGTACATATGTGCTTGTACTGCTATAAGAAATGGCAGTTTCTAACCCTGCCACTGGCATAGTGGCAGTATAGCCACAGATATTGAAATTATTATTTCCAAAGCTTTCTAAGTTGGACAAATGTTTAGAACTGATACACGCTGCAGTATCAATATAATTTTTCAATCTGAGCAAAAATCTTTTATTATTTATATTCTACATGTGCCAAAAATTAAAATAATTCTTTTAACATGATTTACCTTTCAACTAGGGACAGAGGAGACAGATGAAGAAGGTTTTGATTAAAAAACATCTTAAATATTTTCAGACTGGCAATCAGTGTGTGATAACTATGGCTACCTGTTCAGTATTTATAGCAATTAGAAATCTTACTGTATTTAGGACTCATAATTACTTGGGACTGAATTGTCAGGCAAAGCCACCTCTATTTCTGCTAATATTTATTACTCCCATAAATAAGAATTTTCTGAGGGATGCTCATTTTGTATGTTACAGGATCTCAAATGTGTGCATCTGTGGGAGTCTCTGTGGCGTAATTGGTTAGCGCATTCGGCTGTTAACTGAAAGGTTGGTGGTTCGAGCCCACCCAGGGACGACCCAATCTTTCTGGGCTGGGTTGTATCAAAAAAGAAGCAGCCAGCAATATAAGAGAGAGGTGATTGTCATTGTTGCTCTCTACTCTGCTATAGTGAGTCCCCAAATGGAGTTCTGCTCCAGGCTTGGGGTCCCCAGCACAAGAAAGATGTGGAGCTTTTGTTTCGGAGAGGGTACAGAGGAGGGCCAAGATTATGGTCCCTTTGCTAGAGCACACTTCTCCTATAATGACAGGCTGAGGGAGCTGGGCTCTTGCTGAATCTGGAGAAGAGAAGACTCCAGGGAGACCTCACTATGGCCTTCTAGTACTTAAAGGATGTTTATAAGCAGGAGGGAAATTAACTTTATGCACAGGTAAGTAGTGATAGGGCAAGGGGGAACAGTTTTAAAGAAAGGAGATTAGATGTTAGGGGTAAGTTTTTCGCAGAGAGGAAGACACTGGCACTAGTTACCTGGAGAGATTATGGACACCCAAACCCTGGAGGTGTTTGTGGGCAGGTTTATGGCCCCCACACCTTTGTGCATTTCTGCATCACCTCAGGTGGTATGGAATAACCCCAGGCCTACTTCAGGACACCTGTCTTGGCTCTGCCTTGCGCCTTGCCCCCTCCCTCTACTGCCATGTTATAAAGCCAGTGGCTCTTCTATTATCTTCTGTTGCTTAGCATCAACCAAGATATCATTGTGATATTAATGATGTACCAGCTGAAAAATGGATAATTGAGAATGCTTCTTTTGTGATGTTTACGCAGCTTTGAAAGTCTGTATAACAGAATTAAAAAAATGTATGTGCATCATTAAATCTTGGTGAAGTCTAGGTAATGTCATTTTGGCAGTATTTTGCTTTTCTTTAAGGAAGTCTTGTCTGAAAGAATCAGTGTGTTAAATGAATTCTTTTTCCATTTTCTTTTTTTTTTTTTTCTTCCTCATTGAATACTTTCAAAGGCAGTAAGGTCATCTTTATGCAAACTTCAGCTAATCTGCTATACTGAGTAGGATTCAGGAAGTGATTTGAAACAATTACTCATTTATGGAACAAACTGGGGCATTCTATCCTTTTGTTTTCAAAGCAGTTACTCTTCTGACTGTAGGTGTTAATATTAAATTTAGCGGGATGTCTCTTAACTCGTAATCCAAATTCTTTATTGATTTCTCTGATACACTTAATAACACCTTATGTAAGAACACAACTAGTGAAGAAAGAATTGCAAAGTTCAAATTATCTTAGTGCCAGAGAATGATTTTTGTTTACAGAGACACTGNATCTGTGTGTTAAGTTAATTTTTTTTCCTTTTTTTTTTTTTTTTTTTTTTCTTCCTCATTGAATACTTTCAAAGGCAGTAAGGTCATCTGTATGCCAACTTCAGCTAATCTGCTATACTGAGTAGGATTCAGGAAGTGATTTGAAACAATTACTCATTTATGGAACAAACTGGGGCATTCTATCCTTTTGTTTTCAAAGCAGTTACTCTTCTGACTGTAGGTGTTAATATTAAATTTAGGGGGATGTCTCTTAACTCGTAATCCAAATTCTTTATTGATTTCTCTGATACACTTAATAACACCTTATGTAAGAACACAACTAGTGAAGAAAGAATTGCAAAGTTCAAATTATCTTAGTGCCAGAGAATGATTTTTGTTTACAGAGACACTGGAAACAATTGTTTAAATTGCCTTCCTTTGTCCCTCCCCTGACATTCCTGAGAGACAGGACTATGGGATGGGAGAAATTTGCAGTTCTCAGTTCTGTACTGAGGCTACTTTTCAAACTGCCAGTGAATAGAAAGTGGTGGTTTGGTTTCTTTTTGTAGTGGGTATCTATAAAAGCTTTTAATCTATAATAGCTTTTGGATACCCAACCTGAGTTTTGCTTTCCACTCTGTGCAAAGAAGCACGTCATGGCACACAACCACACTGCCCAGGACTGATAATCCCCTGACCATTGGTGGCAGTTCTAACTCAAGGAAAGAATTTCTTTGAGGATAGAGTGGACAGATTTTTTTTACTGAGTTCCTCCAGCTGCACTGTGTGGCAGCTTTGTTCTTGGAAATGTAGGTGACTAAGGACCCAGCCTGTTCTGCAGCTTTTAAAAGAATTCAGTAGGAATGATAACAGTGGTCAACTGTGCCTTATCCGTCCCTAGAACTGTAGCTATTTCTGATATTCTGACTAAATGTGTTTGCTCACAGCAGCGCTGAGTGGTGGCTATTGTGAATAGTATTATGATTGAGGAATTATGGCACTCTACCATGCTTCAATTGTGGTACTGAGAAAGTAAGTAAAAAAATAAAATCACATGTTTGTAAATGATAACCCAAAGTTTGTTTAGTCTGTGACTAGAGACTTAAATGTTCTGTTATTTACAATTGCTATAGGCCTATGCTTTTCAGTAAGCTTGATGAAATCCTTGATAAGTTGGTGTGGCAGGGGCAAGGTCTTATATCTTACACCTAATGATGGATTCTGCAGCACAGTATTAGAAATCTCATACTGTAGAGCTCAGCCCATTTGCACAGCTTCAAAGGTGACTTATTCTACACTATGAAGTCCTAGGAATATGGAGAAAATAATTTTGAAGCAGTCTTTATACTTGATGATACCTTTCCTGAAAGAAATGCTTTCAAATATTTTCTAGGAATTTGGTACCTGCAAAGAAGGATTTAACAAAGTTACAGAGTACCTCATGGAGAAATGAGAAATCTGCTCAGAAAACTTAGTTAGGAATTGTAGTGAAAATGCTAAGTCACAGCCTGAACCAATGATTGAGCACCTGGTGGGGAGGCAGGGTCAACCCATATGAGCTTAAGTGCATGCAATGCACCTGAATGACCAGAAGGGATGCAGCCAGGATCCATCCCTTCCCAGACCTCGCTGGTAGTGGAGGGTTGGTTGAAAGGGTTGGTAGTGGAGGCAAGGATATCTTGTTGGAAATTCCCATATACCTGGGGCCTTCTGAAGCTTCTTTCTTATATTTCTGTGCCCACAGCTGTGACATTTGTGCAAATCCTCCCTTGCTGCAGCCTAGGACCTT
>VXAB01002099.1:155745-179022 GCA_013399175.1 Odontophorus gujanensis
TTTCTTTGAGGATAGAGTGGACAGATTTTTTTTACTGAGTTCCTCCAGCTGCACTGTGTGGCAGCTTTGTTCTTGGAAATGTAGGTGACTAAGGACCCAGCCTGTTCTGCAGCTTTTAAAAGAATTCAGTAGGAATGATAACAGTGGTCAACTGTGCCTTATCCGTCCCTAGAACTGTAGCTATTTCTGATATTCTGACTAAATGTGTTTGCTCACAGCAGCGCTGAGTGGTGGCTATTGTGAATAGTATTATGATTGAGGAATTATGGCACTCTACCATGCTTCAATTGTGGTGCTGAGAAAGTAAGTAAAAAAATAAAATCACATGTTTGTAAATGATAACCCAAAGTTTGTTTAGTCTGTGACTAGAGACTTAAATGTTCTGTTATTTACAATTGCTATAGGCCTATGCTTTTCAGTAAGCTTGATGAAATCCTTGATAAGTTGGTGTGGCAGGGGCAAGGTCTTATATCTTACACCTAATGATGGATTCTGCAGCACAGTATTAGAAATCTCATACTGTAGAGCTCAGCCCATTTGCACAGCTTCAAAGGTGACTTATTCTACACTATGAAGTCCTAGGAATATGGAGAAAATAATTTTGAAGCAGTCTTTATACTTGATGATACCTTTCCTGAAAGAAATGCTTTCAAATATTTTCTAGGAATTTGGTACCTGCAAAGAAGGATTTAACAAAGTTACAGAGTACCTCATGGAGAAATGAGAAATCTGCTCAGAAAACTTAGTTAGGAATTGTAGTGAAAATGCTAAGTCACAGCCTGAACCAATGATTGAGCACCTGGTGGGGAGGCAGGGTCAACCCATATGAGCTTAAGTGCATGCAATGCACCTGAATGACCAGAAGGGATGCAGCCAGGATCCATCCCTTCCCAGACCTCGCTGGTAGTGGAGGGTTGGTTGAAAGGGTTGGTAGTGGAGGCAAGGATATCTTGTTGGAAATTCCCATATACCTGGGGCCTTCTGAAGCTTCTTTCTTATATTTCTGTGCCCACAGCTGTGACATTTGTGCAAATCCTCCCTTGCTGCAGCCTAGGACCTTGCTGCTCTGCTGCTAAATAGCCCTTTCCATTGTATTTCAAGAATCTGTTTAGAAGAGGGCCAGAATTTTTTTTGCAGAATTTGATTTCATATTTTTATATTGCATATGAGTATGCTTCCATGTCGTTTTGTAGTAATGCTATATGTAAGATATTTTACTGTGAAGTTTCTTCTAAGAACCAGCTATACTTCTAGGTATATCACATATGCAATGGATGCATCTGACAACATAACAGTTTGTGTTGTATTTAGCCTGAAGATAATAATAAATTCACTTCTTTAAGAAATAAAGTTGTTAAAAACCTCTAGTGCTAGTCACGGTACCAGAGCACACTTCTGATTGGAGAGAGGTGAAAGATGTATAAGAGCTGCAAACCATACAGATAACTAGTTCCACAGTTTTCTCTCCAGAGAAACAAGCAGGTAAGAAGTGGTTACAAGCATTTATTGTCTTGAGGAGTTCTGAACTTATCATCGTAGTCACCTTCTCCTTTACATTAATTTTTTTTCATTCGATACATGGCAAATTTGTATTGTCACTTGCATACACGTATACTGCAGATCTTACAATGTCCATAATCACTGGGTTCATCCACACTATTGTATTAGGATTTATTAGAATTTGTTTTCTTATGCTTTCAGTATTATATATGATCATATGCTGGCTTCTTAATCTAGTAATTTTTATGCCTTTAATCACTAGGTATCTTAATAGCCTTGGAGTTTCCTAAATGTTGTTCAAGCAAACCCATTCAAAGGTTAACATTTCATTTAAGTTGGATAATAATAGATTCAGAATTCATATGGTCCTATACTTCACGTAGCCTCTCTTTTATTTTCTCTCTCTGAAAACTTGTGATTTGTTAACTAAGAAACAATTGCTTAATCACTGAGCACCTCCTCTTCCTGTTCCTTTTCTTCCTCTTAGAGCATTTTCTTCTCTTTATTAAATGTGCTTTCAAAGTCATTTTGCAACTTGGCTAATATGCCAGCTGTGTTCTGCAGTAGGGTTTGTGGAGCTGTTTGCCACCTAGGTACATGGTACGTGTAGGTACACGGCATGAATGTCTTTGTTAAAACTGGTAGCACTGGTGACTGTGATCCCATTGAGCGCTTTTACTGGGGTCTTGATGGGTGTGGTGGATGCTGGTAAGTCAAGACAAAAGCTACAGATATATTTCCTAATTTTCTCAGGGTTGAAGGCACAGAAAACCAAATGCTAGTTTTCCTACCCTTTACATTTGAGTCAAATACAACTGAAACAGCCCAGAACTGGACATGTAAGGTTTGTATGGACTATTGGAGGCTGCCATTCCTCTGTGATTATTGTATTTTCTATTTCATGCCTTTGTAGTTATGCTTGGATTCATTAAACACGAAGCCTATACAGCTTAGCCTAAAATGACTGTGCTGGAAGAAGTGCTGCTAATTGCTATTGCTGTTGCTAATGGCTAAAGAAAGACTGGTAGTACTGCAGGAGGAAAAAAAGGAAGTTGGGTATGTTAACCAGACTAATGCAGATTGAAACACAGCTAATAAGCCTCGTGTGAAAAGCTTATATTTGAATTACAAGAAAATGACATTTGTGGAAGTTAGTATTCAGTGTGAAGTCTGTTTGTTCATCACTTTATACACTGGGACCATGATTTAGAGTGTTCATGATAATAGTAGAAAAAAAAATAAAAATAAAAGATTTTTCATTTTTAAGATTCTAAATGTTAGAATAATACAGGTTGCATCATAAAAAAAAATTGAAAAGATTAAAATGTTGATTTTTTTTTTTTAATTACCTAATATGCGCTGACTGAATTTGTAGATTTTTCCACATATCTTATGGAAATAGAAGTATAAATTTGACATCTTACACTCTTTTCTGTTTTTCTCATTTCGTTGGCTTACTGCAGAGTTCTGCTTTCTGGTATGCAGCAAGGCCTTCATTATTTTATGTCTATGATTTTTTGCTTATGAATAATTGGTAAATCCAATATTATTTGCAGGATTTCAGAAGTGAAGTCACAGGGAAGCAAACCACATGATGTCTGGATGGTGGGAGGGATACTGTAGAATAATAAAAGTAACTGTTTATGAAACTTGCTTTCAGAAATATTTTCTGCTGTGAAAAAGAAATCTGTTTAGAACAGACAGATAGATAATTTTCCTGTGAAGAAATATAGAAGAGTCAACCTTTGAAATCCCTGAGGATTGACTCCCTGGGAACTCAAGACATGAATAGAACAAGGCCTCATGGAAATTAATGTTCTCAACAGCATTCAGTTTCAAACCTCAAAATGCATTTCTTGGATTTTTCACAATAATGTAATAATAAGAAAAAGAAATCATTTTGAAAAGGACTTGAACTGCTAATTAGCACTTTGTTCCAACTGGATCTTCTCTCACTACTAGACTTTCAGAGCACATGCAAATATTTCCACGTACTTGTATTTTCTGGCATGCATGCAGTGGAGGCGGATATGGTGGTATGGCAGTAGAGATTGACCCTTCCCACCAATACTACATTACGTTTTGTTGCTGTGCAACAGATGGCTGCAGAGGGGCAGTATGACAAAGTGGCACCTGCAGTGGAAGTGTGCATGAAGTAAAGGAGTGTCACTGAATTCCTCTACTTGGAAAAAATGGCATCCACTGACATTTGTGTGGCACAAGAGAATTTTTCAAACACTGAGGAAGGCCTTTTACAATTCTGCTGGTTGTGGGATAGAATTGCAAACATTAGAAATAAACATGTAGAGAAAACATGAAAGGAACTTACTGAAGTAAAAATGAAGATTCCTATGATAAATTTCCTTTCTGAAAAAGGTGAAAGCAATTTAAAGAGAAATAACAATAGCTGAATTACAGTAAACAGAAGAAGTCAGCGACTGGCTCAGGAGAAAAAGGAGCTGTAGCCTTTATTCCTAGCGAATTTGAGTTCATACCTTTATGTCTAGAATGCGCTATATCCTTAGACAGTCAGTGTGAAATGCTTCATTCAACATACATGTATGCAGACAAAAACACAGACATAAGTTTTCTCTGCTGCAGTCCTGGAAATGGCATTCACGTAACTGGGCTGTGATAAACTTTCCTCTGAGGGATTCTATTAGTTCTGAGTTGATGATCTGATACTGTGATCATGTGTTTTTTGAACCAAAACAGTCATGTCTCATGGTGTGAGAGCACAGCAGGGATCCTACTTCTGCCTACAAAATGCACTATTCTGCCTGCTCAATGGAGAGTTAACAGGGGATGAGGAGTCTCCCCTGGTTCTTCCCTTATCTAGCTTGTGATGTTGAGCTGACCTCATTGGACTTGCTGTGAGACTGAAAGTGAACATCACAGTGTCCTATCTAGAAAGCTATAATTTCAGAATATGTCAATTTCAATGAAAAGGATAATAATGAAGGTTTTTTGTTGTTTTTTTTTTAATAGTGAGACTGTATTTATGTCTCTTATGTGATTTATACTGGATCAGTCATGATTAGTTCTACTCTTGTAATGAGGGCTGCTCCAGGCAGTCCAACTTGTAACTGTAGATAATTCACCATACACTAGGTAATAAGATATAATTACCTTAATTCTGCATTTTTAAAAATTCTTTCAATTCTCACTGGGTACACCCTGAATCCTTATGTGTCTTCAAAAATTATTTATTGTATTTCTTGGTTTTTTGTTTGTTTCTTTTTTAACATAATTTAATGTTAGAAATAAATCATGAGTTTGCTGTCATTAGGAATGAAACTAAATACTGTATCGCAGCTGCTAGAATCTTCAAAGGTAAATCAAAAGAACTCAGTAAAAACGTAATTCTGTCTTCTAAATTGTTGACGTGCTACATTTTGAATACCAACTGAAGTTAGATTTGTTAATGAAATCCTTGCAAAAGAGGACAATTTCCTCCATTCATTTGTGTATGAATTCAGATAATTTACCCTGTGAAGTCAAAGATTCTCCTTTCTGCCATTGGATAAGTGCAGAAGAGTGAAATGAGCTCAGTTTGTTTTTTGGTAGCCAAAGATTCTGTGGATGTGACTGCTGAGAGCACCAAATTTTTCTAAGTATTCTTGCCTTGCTTTGGTTCACAAAAAGTCATGTTTTGTCCTTTATCCTCTGTAATATGAGTCCTAATTCCAGATAATTCACTCTTTCCTAGAGAACAAATAGTAAAATTATTGTTGTTAAGGAAATGGGCTAAAAGTTTGGTCATAGCTTCATGAAAAATGCGACATGTTTAGTTACCTTTAGAGTACCTGGAGTAGGGTAAAGCAGGTAGAAGTCAGCTTTAATTTTTGATTGTCTTAAAACTATAAATGTCCTTTTGATTGAAAGTTGATGCTGTATATGTCTTTTTTTTTTTTTTCTTAATTAATGAAGTAAGAAGTAGAATATTTTTAGGACACACCAGGCTTACAGGAGTCCATGTCCCACATCTATGTGAAAGAATCTTCTCAGAAGTTTAGTTTTCATGGAAGTTTACATATCAATAGAGAACTTAGAATTCTGGTGTGGGATGCTCCTGGCAGAAATGCTTTGATATTAATAGTAAAGATACTTCTGTTTCTAACACTGAAATTCATAGATTCATAGATTCATAGATGAATTAGGTTGGAAAGGACCTACAAGATCATCTAGTCCAACCATCCTCCTATCACCATCCCTACCCACTAAACTACTAAATCAAATCCCTTAGCACCTCATCTAAACGCTTCTTGAACAGCGCTAGGGATGGTGCCTCAACCACCTCCCTAGGCAGGCCATTCCAGTGCCTGACCACTCTTTCAGAGAAAAAGTTTCTCCTCAAATCTAATCTAAATCTTCCTTGGCGCAACTTGTGGCCATTCCCTCTCGTCCTGTCACTAGTAATCTGGGAGAAGAGGCTGACCCCCTCCGTACCACAATCCCCCTTCAGGAAGTGGTAGAGTGCAATAAGGTCCCCTCTGAGCCTCCTTTTCTCCAGACTAAACAATCCCAGCTCCCTCAGCCGCTCCTCATAAGACTTGTGCTCCAGACCCCTCACCAGTTTTGTTGCCCTTCTCTGAACACGCTCCAGGGCCTCAATGTCTTTCTTGTAGTGAGGGGCCCAAAACTGAACACAGTACATGAGGTGCGACCGCACCAGAGCTGAGTACAGGGGGTTGAAATTGAAGTACTCTGTTTTAGGATGAGGCCTGCATATCATTCCTCCATGAGTATGAAGGACTATGAGTTTTAAACACATTCTGTTGCTTTTATAAGACTTTTAGCTTTGCAAAAGCGATAGAAGAATACTAAGGAAGTCCTAAGTGAATTCTATTGTTGGTATGTTGCTATGAAGGAGCTGACCAAATATGCAGAATAGGTACAATGAAATACTTTGCTACTTAGGAAAGAAAATGGGGACATGACATTTCATTATTTTAGAATGGATATGTTGTTACCTAGAATTGCTTTGACTAATAAGGAAATATAAGATTAATCTGCAATAACGATTATATTGTAAGTACTACAGTGAAATTCATGAGAGAGATTTATGAAGCTGATAAGAGCCTGTCACACTGGTTAATGTATTAAGGTCTAGGGAATCAAGTTAAGACATTCTTTTACTGCATTCTGCATTTGATTTTTCCATTTGTACATTGTTTCTGTTTTGTAGTAAGATCTCTTCATCTTTCCCTTATCCTTCACCCTGACTTGATCCATCTCTTCCCATGCTATGTCCGTCCACGCACCTCTCAGAGCAGACCCCATTATGCCTAGCATCTCTTTCTTGACCCTATGTAAGATCTATCCTAGTAGCTGTTTCCTTTGAGAGATCCCTTCCCTCACTGTTGCTGATACTTTTCCTTTGCACTGAAGAGTCACAAAGTAAACCCTTTCAGTGGTTAAATCTGATTCTTACTTGAGAAGCATCAAGATTTGGCAGGACTGCATTCCTCCAAGAGCAAGGCTTCTGTGATGGCTCATGAGGCTTTGGAGAATTAGGAAACTTCATTGAGACAGAATTGATCATGATTTAGATGCCTGTTATTAGTGGCATACATGCTGTGCATCCACCATAAAGTCATTTAGGCCATGCAGAAGACCTGAAAATGTGTCATGCAGTAGTTGCCATGACGGAGCTAGTAGGAACTGGCTTCTTTCTGGTAATGGACAGCATGGGCACTGTAATCTTCACATGTGTCTAAACCCCACATGGGTGACTTGGAGGTGCCCTGCTGACTGATTAGTCATCTGGAGAAATTACCATATTTAAAATATAAGATTTAAATGTTTCTCCATTTTGTTTTTCACTCAGACTTGACATAATCTTATTTTTACTGTTTTTGCACACAGTGCAGTATAATATCCAATCTAACAACTAGCTATTTTGGACAGATTTTCTTCTGTGATTTTTCTTTTGAAACAGAGGATATAATTACTCTGTTACAGGATGGAAAGGGTAAGTGGAGAAGTTGATATTAAAATCGGAGTTTACCGATGTGTATCATACAGTCAAATACTTGCCTGTTTTGCTGGAATTTGCACTGCTTTTTCTGTAAATAGTGAAATGCATTTACAAAGTGAATAAGACAGGCAAGATTTGACCCTCTGTGAAGTATCAATATTGAGGCATAAGAATGTTCAGCCACAAAACAAATTTATGATATCATGTTGCAGTACAGTGCAAGAATGGTTCTAGCTAAAAGCTAGCACTGTCATATCACACTTGAAATTGATATATTCTTAAGAATATGTATTACTGTAAACTTAATAGATCTGTTCAAGTGACTAGTGGTTATCAATAACCAGAGAGCTATTACACAGGATGTGCTGATATATGCTACAAAAACAAAACAACAACAACAACAAAAAAAAGCAGAAAACCAACCAAATAATGGTGCCTGAGGTATGAGTTGTAACTCTTAGGATCCTACCAAAAGCTGGAACTTTTCTGTGAACCACAGTTTCCTGGGTAGGGGAAGAAACGTGGGGAGGTGGGAAAAAGCCCATCTTTTCTATAGATAAGGGACTAAGGGTAGGAAAAAGATACTGACTTGCTGAAATTAAACAGCTGGTGAGAAAATCTGCTGGAATATTAGGACAAGAAGTACAGGAGGAAAAAAGAAGGAAAGTACCTGTGAAAAAACAAACACCAAAACAAAAAGCCCACCCAAACCACAACAAAGCACTAAAAAACTAAGTGTAGAAAGAGGAGTCTAAGGAGAAATGAGGCCAGTTTACAAAAGACTGTGTGAAATGATGAGAACAGAAGGGAGAAAGATCTGAAGACAGAAGGTAGAGCAGAAGGGAAAGGACTGAAGATTCATACCACTGTCAGAAGGAGGCAAGTCTGTGTAACTTGACATTCTCTTTCCAGGACAAGGAAAGAAGATGATGGACTGAAAGATGATGTTAGGACAAAGGCACAAAACAAATATTAAAGCAAGCTGCATGGGAATTTGGCTACTGAAAGACTGCAGAGCTGTTTTTACTGGAACTCATAAAAGCGATGCTCACTCCATGTGTTTTTGTCTAAATATCTCACAGCAGAAAGGCTATTTCCAGCCAAACATTTGCTGACTATTTTGAAGAGCTACTGCAGCATTTCAGTATGTCATCTTCCCTACAGATCAGAGCTTCCTGGGTGGTGAGTCTGGCTTACACAGTGTTTGTCTGCTGCTAAGTTAGCTGAGATATCATTGAACCACTTTTGATGATTCCTGATACACAGTCTGGACTCCTTTTGTTTTAAAAAGTGCTCTCTTCCTTCACTATTTTATTTGTGTCAAGATTTTGGCCTTAACCCCATCTATGTCATGAGAAGTAGCAGGTTTGTACACAACATGTGCAGACCTCCTGACAGACAACAGGTTTGTGTCAGGAACCTCAGAAAGTATAGTATCTGTTGACCGCAAATAAAACTAATGGAGACAGCACTAACTGCGTTTATATTGGTGTTTTATTTCAGAGTCCAATTCTGAATCATATCTCCTGCTGATCCCCTGCTCTATGTTGGCTTGGTTCATAGAAAGGTTTTGTTTTGCATGAACTAGAATCCTTTCTGGGAAAAGCTACCAGAGTTTTCTCTGCGGGTGAGAGCTGAAATCCTCCAGCTTCTCCAGGATTTGTATGGATATGTGTGTCCCTTGAATGTCTGTAATCTGTAAAATGAGAAAGTGCACTGCAGGTCACCAAACTGAACATAGTAAGTTTCTGAAGGTCATGTAAACGTAGGAGCTTGTGCAAGATACTTGCTTATGGAGACGTTACTGTATCCTTTCTTTTTTTTTTTTTTTCATCAATTACTACAGTAGGTCATGTGCAATATTGGGATTCGAGTTTCAAGAAGCTTGTAGAGTATGGATACTTCCAAATCCAGTGAATTTAGAGACTGCATTTCTCAGATATTTTCCAGAATCTACCTGAGGAGTGAAAATCTGGTTGTGTGTGTATAGCAGGTGATGGCACGATGGCAGATAAAAGCAGTTGCAGGTACTAGGTGATTGCAGTGCCATATGGTTTTCATTTGGAATTCAGCCTTCCAATACAACTTTTGCCTTGCAATCCAATGAATCTTTATCTACATACAGTGAGGTAGAAGACTGTTTAGGATAGCTGGTCCTATTCATGGCCGTACTGTTCCTTTTTTATCCTATTCCAGAGTCATTCCTAATTAATAATCTACAGTGTTTTCTGTATAGAGTGGTAACCTCAATACTAAGCATTTGGACTATCAGGCACTAGCTGTTGCTGTGCTTTGTTAAGGGATTTGATTCTAAATCTCAGTGTCAGTTATGTATTCAGAACATTAGCTTAATCTGGAAAGTTTCCTTCTTGATCTCATTTACCAGAAAAGCTATCCTGAACCTGAGCAATTTTCAGTAAGATACTTCCCCATGAAAATTCAGGCTCTGACAACTGGTTCTTTCCCAAAAGGCAATTCCCACATGTCTCTGGTTCGGGCAAACCACCTCCTAGTATACCACTTGAACAGTCCTCCCATCTCCACTTACTTCAATGCCGGAAGTTTTCTGCTGGACTGGCAGGTGCCAAATACAATGTAGTACCTTTAAAAGGTCACATAATATCCCTTTCTCAGAGTTTCACGTGTTCTTTGGCTATTAAATGCATCTCTGTAGCTTGTTTTCTTTCTTGTTGAGTACCAGGTTGAACTATCACAGCCTTTCTTGGGATTTGGGATAATTTTACCTTCAAGACCCTTCAAAGATATTTCATGGTTTTCAGCATCATCTTTTGTAAGATATACATATTGTGCTTGCTTGCTTTCTTTCTAACTTAATGGAATTGTAAATCTGGATGTCTGTCTTTCCAGCTAACAGTGATAGGATAGGCCTGAAGTCATACCAGGGGAGATTGAGGTTGGATATTAGGAAATCTTCATCTTTGAAACAGTGGGTGGGCATTGGAATGGTGGGGATGTGGGGGAGTCACCGTTCCTGGAGGTGTTCAAGAAATTGATAGATGAAATACGAGGGACATTGTTTAGTGGGCAATACTGGAGGTAGGTGGATGGTTGGACTGGATGATCTTTTAGGTCTTTTCCAAGGTTAGTGATTCAATGATTCTTTACTATCCAAACAGCAGAATTTTTTTCTGGCTGTAATCTGTCATTAAATCTTTACCTTTTGACCAAAATATGGGACCTTAGTGAATTATTTCAGCTAAAAAGGTAAGCTACTGATCTGGGCTGAATTATTCTCCTGTACAATCAGTTTATTTTTAAAAGAATATACACAGTTTTCTGAATGCAGTGAAAGTTGTTTATTATTTTCTTGTGCACATTTTCCAAGCCTGCCCTTTGTGCATTCTTCCTCTGCTCCTAGCAGGATTTCAGTTATCAGGGAGCTGAACAGGTGTTAACCCCTTCATTTTCTAGACTGCTCCAGAGAGAGTAAGCTGATGATGCTGTTGCAACTGACAGTCTCCCACCTTCCCTGTTTGGATGCATCTGCCCTTGCTTTGTTAGGATTGCCCTTGTGACTCTACTGCTTTTTTTTTTTTTTCCTGCCAAACACAAAAGCACAGCTTTAACTAAACAATCCCTTAATCCCTGTGTTGATAACCACTTTTAGGTCGGGGTGGTTGATATCAAATCAAGCTGCTGGAGCACTTGGCACAGAGATTGGAAACAGCTCAGGTGCTCGTGTACTGCTATATTTCACATGGGCATTACCAAATTATTGAGACAGATTCCTGGCTCTCTTCAGCTAGTCTGGTTTAATATTGGATGGAGTTTGTTGAGAGGTTATTGCCTTGAGTGGTTTCCTCTCACTGCTTTTATTACTGGTATGTAAATGGATTGCTGCTTCCTGTGTGTCTGGTACATAGATACCTGTCAAGTTGAAGAAAACCTATGATTGTTCAAGTCAAGGGCTCACTTGCAGATGACCAACAATGCTTTCCAAAAGAATTCCTCCAGCTTAATTTTGTTAATCATCTGCATAGTGTTTTAAATACTGGCATTCTACACAATCCATCTGTACAATAAAGTCTTGTAATAATATTACTCCAAAAAAGGAAAAAAGCCTGTAACTGGTATTAACCAGCCTGCTGGCAAAAAATCAATTTAAAAATATTGACTGTACATGTGGAAATAAGGCATGTCCTTACAGTGTTTGGCAGCACCCTATTTAAGAGTACCTGCATCTATCTCAGGTGAGTCAAGCTTCATTTCATTCAAAAGTACTCCCTGTAAAAGCTTCTTTTTTTCCATATCCCCTTATTTTATCTTTATTTCTGGACAAAGTTCTACTCTCTGATATTTTCTTAGATACTATATTTGTATCAGTGGCCCTGGATTTGTAACTGGTTGCACCTGTCCTGATCATACACACTGGACATGTTTGAGATTTCCTGCTTTATGCCATCTGCTGCAGAAGGTGTGGAAATAAAAGCTGAGTGCTCTGATTTCTCCAAATATATTTCTGGATGGAAAAAGAGGACACATACTGGAACAGACAATCTCAAGTGTCCTACACTCTTTGTGGTATTCCTTCAGTATCAATAGACTGTGAATTTTCTGTTGGGAAGGGTGTTATCTGATATGGCAGTTATGATTGTTCTTGTGTTTGAAATGACGTCCCATGAAAGCGTCTGGGTCTAATTTGGAACGTATTTATTTAAAAATCTGTCTTCTGGCATCAAAGGCACATTTCTTTCATGCTGCATGTGTGTCTATGCTATGCCCAAAATAGACAAGGAACTGACAAAAATGAATCTGCAGAACTGGACAACAGAGGTTTTATAATCTTGTGCTTTGATGTTGTGTTCTCACTACATTCGCATTTAAGTACCTCTTAGGAAAATTTCAGAAGCAGTGATTAGTCAGAAACTAATGTAGCTGTTTAGGGGGATATTCATCTCTAGTAGCTATCATGTTCACCAACAGAGCCAAAAAAACATTTGTAAATAAGAAGGGTGAGGAGGAGAGCTCATAGTGGAATAAGCTAAGGTTATTTTTAATGGGGTGTGAATTCAAACAAGTGTCTATTGTCTTTCAACATTACCTAGACTCAAACTAGAAAGAAGTTGACTTATACAGCTGTACCTGTTCAATGATTTACATTCGTTGCGTGAAGTTTGTCCCTAATTTGTTGCTGGAAAGGCTAAGAAGTATTGTCTCGCAAGGAGATAATAAAAGGTGCAATACTTTGGTGATGCAATTTCTTCTGTTTGTTAGCAACTCTGATAGTACAGCATACAAATATAAAGTTATATCAGTGTTCTGTACTTGCCTTGCCTCCTGCTATATTCATTTAGAGATATCCTGATCCAACTAGAGGGAAAAAATGTGCATTCGTTTTGTATATGAAACTAGATTTCTTGGTGCAAAAGGCTGCAGGCTTTCGAAGGAGCTGTGTGAGTGTAACAGCAAGTTCTGAAACTTAAACCTTTTCAGAGGCCCACGTTAACCTGTAAAACAAAAACTAGAGTTCACAATAAAGTTTTAATTAACAGCTGCCATTTCTGGAACTGCTACTGACAGCGCCTGACTTGCACACCCACACATGGCTATCATTGCTTTTTGTTACATTCTGTGTGTCAGCTACAAACTCATGTCATCTCACTCCCAATCTTTTCATAGAATAAGACATCTATCTATTTATTTATTTATTTATTTTGAGGAACAAGGAAGGATAGTCATGTATTTAGTGACACAATACTTGGAAAGCTCTTGTATTCCTTTACCTAGGCAGAATACTGAAGCAGAGTTATATTAGCATTGAGACTGTGCAAACCAAATATTGAATAGTTTGGACAAGTTCAGTATAGGTCACTACTGCAACTCTGCTATAGAATCAAAGCACTTTGGACAATAGCAGCCCATAATACATAGAAGAAAAAATAGATGCCACTAAAATCCAAAAAGGAAGTATCATGCTGAGGGCTGAGTTGTACTAAACCATAGTGGTGTAGTCCTGTGTAATGTAGGAGAAAAAAATGATTGATTTAAATGGTTATCTGGGTAAACAATAAGTGGTTACCTGGGTAAACAAAGTTTGGGCATACTTAGCCAAAAATTAAGCAACTTTTTTTTGTAAGTTCCTCACTGATTATTTCTGTCTTGCCAGATAGTCACATTCAAAAGAGAGCTTCTTTCTGCACTGATTAATACTTCAGTATCTTGCAATGCTTATGAGTAAATCTAAACTAGACAAAACTAAATGAGTTTGTCTTCACATTTTCCCTTTGGTGAACTATTTTACGCATAACTTAGCCTTGGCTATAAGGGTATATAATGTCTGCAGTAGTTAAAATAATAATAAAGCTAAGTTTCTTCCTCATGTCATAACTGAATTGTATAAACAAATTGGTTCTAGGCCACTCGTTCAGTGATGCAGTACTATGAATGGGCTCAAATCCAATGCCCCATGAAATGGGTAGAAACTGATTCCAGTGCACCTACAATTGATCTCACATTGCAGACAGGTGAATAGTACTTGGTGATTCTTGATTACTTACTTCTCTGCAATAAATGAATTTTACCTTACATTTGGGAAAACAAAAGTCAAGGGAGGGAGCAGGTAGAAGACAATCTGCTTTTCTGTAGGAGAAAAAAAAACAGATGATGGAGAAAACAGAAATGTTCTAGCAAAAATGGAGTTTCTCTTTTTACAAACCAGGTTGTTTGAATAGCTAACATACATTTCAGTGAATTAATTTACTTTAATGAGAGGTGTTTTTATGTGTTTTCAGAGTAATTAAGAATACTTCGTACAATGTTGTGGGAATACGTAAAAAAAGCTAGTTAAAAAACATTTAAGTGTCTTCTGTTGTATCCTGAAATTTGTCTTCTGTTTAATAAAATATGTATATTATCACAGAAGGATGCTAATGACTTAATAACTTAAACTGTGCCAGTTTGTGAAATCTTTGTATTTAAGATAAATTTTCTTCCATAATCAATGCGTATAGGAGCATTTTGGTCTTATGCAGCTGTTAGCTCCCCTTAAATACATTTTTTTCAGTGGACAAATGCATCTCTTCTTCACAAGCAAAGGAAAAACATTCCATTTTGCATCTGCTTCAGATAATTTGTTTTACAGTTCTGTTTCATTTCCTTTAAAAATAATTTTCTGAAAATATATTTATTTTCATATCTAAACTGTTTACAAATGATAGCAATAATAAAGTTAAATCATTTAATTTTCAAAAAATGCAAGCAAAAGATTTTCCTACTTTTTTCATTTTCTTATCTACGTTATTACCCAAGAAGGTCGTGGATGCCCCATCCCTGGAAGCATTCAAAACCAGGCTGGATGTAGTTCTGGGCAGGTTGGTCTAGTGGCTGGTGACCCTGCATATAGGAGGGGGTTGAAACTAGATGATCATTGCGATCCTTTCCGACCCAGGCCATTCTATGATTCCATTCTATGATTTATTCATTTGAAGGTCACCTATTCACCAACTTTGCTCAAAATATTAGTAAACTTTGTTCCTTCACAAAGCTGTATTTTTTGTAAATTTATTATCTGTAAAAGCAGTTCATCCACTTATAGCAATTTTTTGTCTTTTCAGACTATTACTTCACAAATAAAAATATTGCCTTCTTTGTCTTCAAGTGTGTTAATACGTCTGGAGGTATTTTATGCAGTAGTTAAGATATGTTGATCAAGTCATTTATATTCTGTATTATAATCAAAGAAGTACTGATGCAATTCTCAATGAAAATTAACAATTTACACTTCAAAGTACAACCTTTTCCTTGCCAGATCTTTTATGTTCTGGTGTGTGATTTTTCTATTCTTGTGATCAAGTTCATAAGAAACACTTTCAACACCCTCTATCAACAGCTCTACTTTATATTGCTCACAGGTGATGTTTATAGAACAGACTGTCTACTTTTTTTAAGAAATAACCAGTCACAAACAGTTTTCCTCAAAGCATGCTAGCTAGTAAAGCTGAGAAAGTTTGAATTCCCCAAGCTAGGTAATTTTTTATTTGTATGAAATCAATTATTTGTCAGAATTACTCATGAAGCTCTGTGAATGATTATACTATATCCTATGAATATCTAATATGCTGCTAAAAAATAAAAATAAAAGCAGACAGTTCTTAGCAAAATTCTAAATTCCTACCTCTAACAGCTGGCTGTATAGAAGGATGCATTTGTCCACTGAAAAAATGTATTAAGTGAAGCTAACCGTTGCATAAGACCAAAACTCCACTTCACAAACAATGGAAAAAAGAAGATGGGATGATAGTCTGTAGGTAGGAAACATTCACGACTCTGACAACGTTAATTATAAGATGTTCTCAGGTATATATTAAACCTTAGTAAAAAAATCCTAAAATGGAATTTCTAGAGAAAGTCCAGCAGAGGGCCACAGAGATGATGAGGTACCTCATGACGGAAAAGGAGTAATAGGGACAAACTGGAACACGCAAAGTTCCACACAGACATAAGGAAAATCTTCTTACTAGTGGGGCTGACAGAGCACTGGAACAGCTCCTGGACAGGCTGTGGAGTCTCCTTCTCTGGAGATATTCAGGACCTGTCTGGATGCTTTTCCATGTAACCCACTGTAGGGAACCGGCTTTAGTGGGGGGCTCCACTTGATTACCTCTGGATGTCCCTTCCAACCTCTGTGATTCTTTGGTCCTGTGATTCTAGTCATGTTACATCTGTGGGAGCTCTGACATGTATTTGAAAGTATTTGTGATTTCACTCCTCTCAGTGTTTATGTCTAAGAAGCATTTCTTCACTTAATAAATGTAGAAAAAAAAAAAAGAGAGTTATAAAGGCAAAGATGTGAGAGTAGGAGTACTTTCAAGATGGATGAGAGGAGGAGGATGTTCTTAAAAAACAATTCAACTTGGATATAAATTCTTTCAATTTCTTCCAATTCTTTCCATTTCTTTCTTTCCATTTCTTCCCTAGCCTTCTACCTCTTGATTCATTCTCTTTGTAATTTCCTGAACATCAGTTAGTGCTGCAGTGGAAAGTGCCAAAAATACTCATGAAGCGTTGTATTTCTGCTGCTGTTTCAAACACATCATAAGGAAGTGGTCCAGAAAATGTTCTCTTTTAATTACTACAGGTACTCCAATTCTTGAGCAGGAATTGAAAGGAACCAATATCCAATAGACCTAGAAAACCATTGTAATACATTTTAGAAATAGTGTGTCCTTGCAAGACACAAATTAAACCATACTCTAATGAATGTCTTAAACTTTCTACTTGGGATTAATGTATTATTTTGTCTTCAGAGAAAAGTGTGCATTGAGTGAGCTTGGAATAGGTTTTCTACCATGAAATCAGCAGAACTTTCGAAAACTTATGGAACTGGTAGTTATTATTATCTCAAATACTGAATGTTAAACTTTAAACGTTCACTAATGTTGTGCTGTTTGACATCTGCTCACAGTTCGCACACAAATCCATGTGTAAGGGANCAAGTCATTTATATTCTGTATTATAATCAAAGAAGTACTGATGCAATTCTCAATGAAAATTAACAATTTACACTTCAAAGTACAACCTTTTCCTTGCCAGATCTTTTATGTTCTGGTGTGTGATTTTTCTATTCTTGTGATCAAGTTCATAAGAAACACTTTCAACACCCTCTATCAACAGCTCTACTTTATATTGCTCACAGGTGATGTTTATAGAACAGACTGTCTACTTTTTTTAAGAAATAACCAGTCACAAACAGTTTTCCTCAAAGCATGCTAGCTAGTAAAGCTGAGAAAGTTTGAATTCCCCAAGCTAGGTAATTTTTTATTTGTATGAAATCAATTATTTGTCAGAATTACTCATGAAGCTCTGTGAATGATTATACTATATCCTATGAATATCTAATATGCTGCTAAAAAATAAAAATAAAAGCAGACAGTTCTTAGCAAAATTCTAAATTCCTACCTCTAACAGCTGGCTGTATAGAAGGATGCATTTGTCCACTGAAAAAATGTATTAAGTGAAGCTAACCGTTGCATAAGACCAAAACTCCACTTCACAAACAATGGAAAAAAGAAGATGGGATGATAGTCTGTAGGTAGGAAACATTCACGACTCTGACAACGTTAATTATAAGATTGTCTCAGGTATATATTAAACCTTAGTAAAAAAATCCTAAAATGGAATTTCTAGAGAAAGTCCAGCAGAGGGCCACAGAGATGATGAGGTACCTCATGACGGAAAAGGAGTAATAGGGACAAACTGGAACACGCAAAGTTCCACACAGACATAAGGAAAATCTTCTTACTAGTGGGGCTGACAGAGCACTGGAACAGCTCCTGGACAGGCTGTGGAGTCTCCTTCTCTGGAGATATTCAGGACCTGTCTGGATGCTTTTCCATGTAACCCACTGTAGGGAACCGGCTTTAGTGGGGGGCTCCACTTGATTACCTCTGGATGTCCCTTCCAACCTCTGTGATTCTTTGGTCCTGTGATTCTAGTCATGTTACATCTGTGGGAGCTCTGACATGTATTTGAAAGTATTTGTGATTTCACTCCTCTCAGTGTTTATGTCTAAGAAGCATTTCTTCACTTAATAAATGTAGAAAAAAAAAAAGTTATAAAGGCAAAGATGTGAGAGTAGGAGTACTTTCAAGATGGATGAGAGGAGGAGGATGTTCTTAAAAAACAATTCAACTTGGATATAAATTCTTTCAATTTCTTCCAATTCTTTCCATTTCTTTCTTTCCATTTCTTCCCTAGCCTTCTACCTCTTGATTCATTCTCTTTGTAATTTCCTGAACATCAGTTAGTGCTGCAGTGGAAAGTGCCAAAAATACTCATGAAGCGTTGTATTTCTGCTGCTGTTTCAAACACATCATAAGGAAGTGGTCCAGAAAATGTTCTCTTTTAATTACTACAGGTACTCCAATTCTTGAGCAGGAATTGAAAGGAACCAATATCCAATAGACCTAGAAAACCATTGTAATACATTTTAGAAATAGTGTGTCCTTGCAAGACACAAATTAAACCATACTCTAATGAATGTCTTAAACTTTCTACTTGGGATTAATGTATTATTTTGTCTTCAGAGAAAAGTGTGCATTGAGTGAGCTTGGAATAGGTTTTCTACCATGAAATCAGCAGAACTTTCGAAAACTTATGGAACTGGTAGTTATTATTATCTCAAATACTGAATGTTAAACTTTAAACGTTCACTAATGTTGTGCTGTTTGACATCTGCTCACAGTTCGCACACAAATCCATGTGTAAGGGACCTGCTGAATCACGGCCTGAACCACTGATTGGTCACCTGAGGTGAGCATAGAGTCAGCCATGGGGCCACAGGTGAAGGTGATATACCTGTGTGATTGGAAGGGGGGGAGCCTGGCTCCACCTCTCCCCAAACCCCATTTAGGGGCTGACCACCACCAGGGAAGGTTCTTTTCTTGGATCCCTCCCATGTGGGGTCAACGGCAAGCCTCTATCATCATAAAGGAGAGCCATTCTCTTTTGCTATTTGTCTGTATATGATCTATATAGGCCTACTAAAATATACTATCTTCTGTACTATTTTTTGTTGAGTATTGTTCTTGGGGTTATTTACCCTACACCATGAAAAAATGTAGATGCAAATACACTGATGAAAAAAAAAAAGAAAAAAAAGAGAAATATTTAGAATCAAATGTACATTAAATTGTATATAAAATGTCTAAACACAAAATATTTGCATTCAAATACTTGATCTTTGTTCTCAAAACATAAAAAATACCACAAAAGGCAGAACTTCTTGTCATTTGTTTTCTCCCACATGTGTTAGTAATGTTCTATTTCTATATAGCAATTGATTCAATGTCTTTTAATTGAAGAAACAGCCTTTTTTTTCTTCTGTAATTTTCTTCACTCGCTATTTTGTGAATTAGAGGATTTGACAACCTACTATAATGGTTGGACTGATCATCTGTACTTAGAATGTCTCATTTTTTCACTTTTATACTTCCAAGGATGATGAGACTGATAGAAAAGTAGGTATTAAATTGCCACACATACTGTGCAACTTTAAAGTGAACCATAGCTTCCACAGCTCAATGAAACCTTAATAGGAAAAGACTTTTCAGTTTATAAAGAGAAACTTGCATGCGAAATGAACATTCAGACAAGAAAGGAAGCCTTGGAAATAACCCTATTCATGTGGTCTATTGAGTTGCATCTACCTTCTTCTGTAACTAGTGATACAAAACTGGAATTCCTGTTATTTTTCTCCAAAATGTAATGCAAGAACAAAACAAGATTACTTGCACTGTAGATGATTTTCAAGTGTAGAGTTATTTGAGTAATTTTCAGATCTTTTCTGAACGTGATTAAATTTCAAAACAAAATGTGTCTATATTCACAAATTGCAAGGATTTAATCTTTTATTCTAAATTCCAGTGATTTTGTACTTCTTAGAAAAGAGGCACATAGAGTCTGACATTGCTTAGTATCTCTTCAGTATGGTGACGTGTCTAAGAACTGGGTGCAAATGGTGCAGGTTCATGCCTTATTCTTGGTCAATATTATGTACAAATTAAAAGAACTCAACTGGAGAACTCTCAGCCTTCTGAGAAAAGCCGTGCAGGTCTCTGAATTTTCTCCTTCAGCTCTTAGTGATGTGTTCTTTCATGATCACATTGTGACTGCACACACTGTTGTAAACATTTGTTTGGTGTTGGTACTGCTCTCTTAACCTCAGCCATCCACTGCTATTACTGTTTCTGCACACATTCTAGTATCCTGAAAAGTTATGTCACTGTCAGCCTGAGTTTAGGTAAATACTAGTTTAAAAATTATTTTCTATGGCATAAATATCCAGATAAATGTTTAATGAATTATGATAGCAGAGTGGAAAAAGGCCTCTGAAGATGAGGAGTAAAATGGGCTTTCAGTGCTAGTTGCAATATCAAAATGACCTCTTTCCATTAACACCACTGAAATTTTCACTTCCTGGAAATTCTAATGGCTGAAGTTTGCTTGAGCAATCCATGTTAGCCATTAACTCTTGTGTCCTACAACACTGAAATAAGTCAATGTGAGCAAAGTTCTCATTAGATTTGGGCTAAGGTTCCAAAATAATTCTTAGCTGTTTCCCTCTCTTGCTTTCTTTTGGACACCACAGGTGAACACAGCCTAAACTCTAAAACAAAATCTAACATGATTTAGGGACTGTTCTCTGGTCCCTAAGAGGGGGAAATGAAAATGGAGATATGTCTGATTATGAGGGTTGCGTTGGAATTAGATATTTTGCTATCACTGTTCAGTTAGAAATCACAGTAGTCTTCCCTTGCTTGAGTTGACAGTGTTCATGCTGACACCATGGTTCTACCTAATAAGAAACCACATTAAGCTGAGCGATCTAGTTAGCCGTTTTAGTTCAATCATACTGTGGAAATTATATAAAATTATTTTTCTTCAATTCACTCGCATTGCATTCTTTTTTTCTCTCTTTCTTTCTTTTTCTTTCTTTTTTAATTTTCATCACACCAGATAGAATATGCTTTTGAAAAGATTATTCTGGAAGTGTTGAAATTACTCTACCTTGCCATTCTATTCAATTTGAAACTTTAGGTTTAAAAAGTTTCACAGTACAAGATGTAATTACATCTGAAGATACCTTCTATCCTAAAGAATGTCCATTTACTGAACAATATATTCTATTCAAAACCAATCTCTTGCAATTGCCATAGATAGCTCTTATATTCTGTTCATCTATTATTACACAATACTGAATTAATAGTTTGAAACTTTTCAAGGAACTATATTATGAATATTTTCCTGAAATCTTTGAGAATCTTGAGTTTCATTAAGTTTTCTTGAAGTAGAATCTTTCTTTTTTTTTTTTTTTTTACTATAAATGAAGCATCTGAGACACTTCCGTATTTTAAATATGGTGAGAATGCATAATGGAGACAAAGCCTGTGAATTTTGTTTATATACCAGTATTTTACATTATTTAAAGCTCAAGAATTCAGTGTGAGTGGAGATGTCATCTTATATACAGGCATATCCTGAAATAGTTGCATCTTTTGCTAGTCGATTTACCTTTAAGACCTTTATGATGCTTGTGAATCTTGATAATGATGACCTGAGAGACATTATTAGTACATTCCAGATCATGAATTTTACAAAGCTACCTATCAAGTACATGCCTTGCTGTATAGCTTTAGGATTTGAGGGAAGAGGAATGAACTGAATGATGTGACTGAAGACGGCTAATTAAAAGATCATCAAACTCCCTAAAACATGTAAAAAAATCATTACAAGCGAGGATGTTGAAGGAAGTTTTAATTTCTCATGAATGTTCTTTACACAATATAGGAGGCAACAATCATATAGCCTAAAATAAAGGAGAAAAATGTATTTTAAATAGCTTGTAACAGTGCTTGAAGCCTTTGATAAATTTAATACAGCTGGGAATCTGCTTACTGCAGATTCTGTAGATTCCTTTATCCAGCGTATTTGTTGATAGACATGATAATGAAAATTTTTCTTGACTCGTGGCATGATTGATATCACAAATAAAACAACAATTTTTGGAACCAAACAGCAAAGAACAATCACCTTTGTCTCCTTGCCACATACAACATCAGTAAGTAATGTTGTACATCTCCTATTTAGAAGAATTGAAATTTACTTCTGAAGTCTGAAAACCCACCAGAAAGAGCACACAGGCTAAGCTTCTGTTTCCCCAAATAAACTAGTGTCATGGTTTTATGATTTTTGGTATTGGTATTCCACATCATAACATCATGTAGTGCATTTAGAGTTAAAGANAATGAAGACTGGAGTTATAAAACGGAGAAAGCTCAAGCTGCTAAGCATTGAATACTAAGCATTAAAATAACGTGCATAACAGTGCATTTACTGCAGCATCCACCAAAGAGATCCCAGTGATGCTTCAAAATTTTGCTATACTTTGCTATTCTTTCCCACTGTGTCAGTTTTATGGACAGAAGACTGACAGCGCACTTAGCAACTTTAATGACCTTTAAAGGCAAAGAAAGAACAGGGGAAAAGGGAGGAAAAACTATACCATAAGATTTGATACATTTCATACATTTTCTTGGTTAATTTATTTCCTATGTGAGTAAGATTTTTAATGAAAATTATCAGGTTTTTTTTTTTTGGTCTGTGCTAGTCTTATATTCTCTAACTGAATTTGTGATGCCTGTTTTGAATTTAACGTGAAAGTCATAGAACAAAGCATTTATCAGGCAGCTATATTAAATATGGTTTGAGTTATAGTGCTTTAATCTGAATAAATCCTAAATGGTGTGATTGAGAAATTCAATTCAAAAAAGATGTGTCTGGTTTGGATAAGGTGCTTCGATTTCTGTTAAACCACAGAACTCATGTGAATTAAGGGATTCCATACTAGGAGACTGCTCTGTGAAACAGAGCACGGATGTTAAACAGTGTGTCACAGGGTTGACTTGAAGAGAAAGTGAGGATATTGACATTAATTTTTGTTTTACACCTTAGCTGTCTCAGATAATTAGCTATCATCTTTATGTTCCCATGTCTCCACAAGTGCAGTGGGAAATTAAATGTGTATTTCTACACATGAACTAAGAAATACACTGAAATACTATGAAATACTGTGTTTCCCTCCATGTTTGCCTTCTTCTTGGTATGCTCATTTAGTTCAGTGTGAAAAATAAGCACTGCATGGATGCAGGGTAAGACAATCCTTTAATTCTTTGCACCCTCAAAAAAGGCTATACTGCTGATGAAATCAAAGAACTCAAAGGGCCTTCAATTATTTCTTCTTTCATGTTTTTTAAACTTCTTCCCCCCCCCCCTCACCA
>VXAB01002099.1:179047-210372 GCA_013399175.1 Odontophorus gujanensis
TTTTTTTTTGTGAAGGATGTAGTTAGAGGCAGAAATGAATTATATACTTTGTGGCACTTATTTACTCTCTTTGCTTCCACAGTCACTCCTCCTGTCAACTAGGAATGGTCAACTGGTATTTCAGATAAATCTTCCCTCTTTTTGACTTCAGTCCACACTGTCTTGATAGTCTTGCATCTCTTATTTATAGTTATAGTAAGTAGTAAATAAAGAGAACACGTCGTGATTTTGCACTATAAACAAGAAACAACAAAAGAACATAGAGTGGGTAGGCCCAACCATGACTTTGGGAAGAAAACTTACTTTGGATTTCATTTGTAAGGGGAAAAAATAATCCAACAAGAACAAATTTTATGGAAGTGGTGTGTATGTAGATAACAGGATTTATGCAAAGAAAGTTCAGACATGCATAATAAATAGTTCCTTCTGACTTTCCAGCCCTATACCCTCATACAGAAAAGATCTGGATACTTCTTATTTATAGACTTTAAAGAAAAATATAAGTCTCTAAAACATAGAGTTGTGAAAGAAGGGGGTGTAAAAACAGTCCCAAAATTGTATTCATGAGCACAAAAAAAGGTAAAAATGAATTTGTAATTTACTGCAGCTCAGAGGCAGCAATAACTAATACACTGGAAACTTACCCATTTTATGCATCTATTTTGCTTGCTTTAGTACTGCGCTGTTCATAAAAAGAGCATTTATTTCAGCAACTGTCATGTCACTTGGCATTTATGTCATCCGAACTATGTGTGAAAATGAACTTTTTTCCAGTTCCAATTTTTATTGAAAAGTTATTAATTGATATGAAGGTGATTAGTTCTCCTATCTGACTAGTTTTAGTGTTCTATTTTTATTTTGCTTATTATTATCACTTAAGATTCAGAATCATAAATCATTTGGTTTTTCACATCCTCATTCCTACCATTATATTTGCATTTCATCCTCTTTTTACTGTTATCTTAATACCACTTGGCTATTAACTGGAAAATTAAAAAAAAAAAACAACATACTTTTCTATTGTTAGACATTTTCTTACCCTTGCACCACACATAAGAGATGCTTTGGATTGTCCACTATGTTATGCACTCAGTAGTGCCTTTTGATGATCTAATCTACTTTTTGCAGTTTATATTATCTCTAGCCTATGTACTGTAGACCTCCACCCAGGAGTCAGAGATGCTCTATGCACTGCTCATGGGTACAGCCAATGGGAACACCATCTGTCTTGCACAGCTTCCAGCATCAGGCGTGGGATGAGAGACATCAGATGCAAAAAAGAAGTTGAGAGGGGAAGTGCAAGGCTGTCACTTCCTGATTAAACTCAACATTAAACAGAAGCATGGCAAAACTGAAGGTGCCTGTGGAAAGTCTGAGAGGCAGAATTTCCACTCAGTGTAATTCAGCTGCAGTGCTGAATCCGTATGGTACTGTATGGAGTTTCACCTCAGTGTCTCTCCTCTCAGAATGTGTGACTCTGACGCTAAGAGTGACTGAATCAACCTCAATTTTCCAGTATACTGCATATTGTCTTTTCCCTAGGAAAATGTTTAGGAGGAGCTAATTGAAAAGATTTCAAGAAAACCTGCTATTCATCATATTCATATTTGTTCTTAGGAAACAAATATTCTCTAGGACTTTGCCAACTTGTGACTAAATTACAAGGGAAACAAAGCAAACATCTATGTGCAAACAACATAGTCTTGGGCCAGATCTCTTATCCCATTTATCAGCTACGTTGCAAGGTAGTGGGATGCTTGCCATGGTCAGTCCATTCCTGGGATCATCTTTCCCCACCAGTTAGATCAACTAAGAGCTGGAGAGAAGTCTAGTGTCATGGTTTTATGATTTTTGGTACTGGTATTCCACATCGTGACATCATGTAGTGCATTTAGAGTTAAAGAGTTAATGCTCCAGCTCCATGGATCATCGATAGTTCCAGGTATACCTGTCTCAGAAGAGAAGAAGGACTACATTCCCCAGAGGACTTTGCGATGCTTTGCATTTTTACGTGTTTACTCTCAGAGGGAAAGATAAAAACTGTCTGTGGTCACGGGACACTCTCTTTCCCTTTGGGATCGACTCAGCAGTGGGTGCTCGCTGCCGTCTCGCCTTCAGCGTTAGCGTAAGGCCTTCGGTTTATCGGACACTCTCCCTTGCTCATTTTATTTGATTTATTAGATTTAATTCCAATTATATTGTATTATATCGTGTTATTTTGCTTTCCGATATCTTATTTAGTAAATTAACTTTCCTCCTCAGATCATTGCTGCTGTTTTGTTTCTAGGCCCGTCTCCCTTTTACCCTTTTCCCTTTCCCCTTTCCTGGGGCGTGGGTCTCCTGCACCAATCGTCATGGAACTGGGCCGAACCTGCCTGTAAACCGTTGATGTCTAGATAATGGTGCTTTAGGGCTGTGTTTGTTCGTGGAAGTTCAAGTCTTTCCAGAATAAAGCTAAAACTTAAAATTTCAAAATTCTCCATGAAATAGAAGTACCGATCTCTTTTCAGTGTTATGCAATTGGTAAATAAACATTTTATCCTGCATAGTGTGAACAGTTAGGATGTATTTTTCAACTAATTGATAATGCATTTGAGTAAGATGTGTTCGTCCTTGTGTAGCAGGACCTACTGATGTGCAAGTCTTCTGTGTTGAAAGTGCTTAGGAATTTTCAGCATGATGGCACTAGTTTCATGATTCTTTTACTGATTAGCTCAGGACAGCTGCTGAAGTTCATTGCCCAGACAAGGTGAGGAGAATAAGATAATGTGTTAAGTTTCCCCAGAGTTTGTATCAAAATTTATTTAAATTCTTATATCAAGTTTTGGTGAATATGGCACCAATCCTTTGAGGCTGACAAGCACTGTGAGTGAAATTACTGCTTAACCTGCAGTAGTATTCCTTCAGAGAGCTCTCCTGCTGGTCATCCACTTGTGGTATTGAAATTATGGGAAGAATGACAGCAGAAGATGCTTAGAGATGATGTAAACACACCTGCTGAGGAATTTGGTTTCTATTTTTTAATGGAGTTGTAGAACTCTCTAGGTTAATGTCTTTGATGCCTGTTTTGACAATTGCAGAGATGTGATATGGTGCCATATACCTCCTTTGAAATATCACATTTCTGGAGGTTCCCCAGTAACCACTCAGGGGGAGCTAAGACTGTTAGGTAATCTCCTTGGTGGCTCTCTGTAGTTTCAAGGAGGCATTTTGTTCCTACTTTTGCCTTCAAACATGCCCAAGGGGAGTTGGAATTAACTAAACAGTTAAAAATAAGAAGAAAGATATAAAACCTGTATTTCTAACACCACGTTAATTCAACCACTAAGCAAACCTTTAGGTCTAATTGTTTATCTGCTCTCCTGTTGTAGCTGTTGGCGCTACTATCCTTGTTTTTTTAAGATCAGCATAAAGTGTTCATTTCAGCTGTTCATTTCTAATCTCAAGCTTAAACTGTTACAGAGCTGTGTTACTCCTTCTTGGTTTAAAACGGATCACAGAATAAGTATCTGCTCAACAGCTATTTGACAGGAAAATCTCATCTGTTGCCGTGGCAGTTTCAGTATATTTAGAACCAGAGAACCCAGATGTGAGTATGCGTTGTGCTTGTTTATGGCTAACACATTACACAGGGCTGCACAATCCTATATAATATTCAAGGTTTCTCCCTTGCTTGAGATAATTTAGTTACAGTGTCTTTACTGGGCTCTGTGCTTTGTCGTGACACTTTATAGAATTTATAAGGAGAGGGTAATGGTGGAATGCAATCTAATTTTGTGAAAATGAGTTGGAATTATTATCTGCTGAGCATAATCTGTGAGACAAAGAATGGTGGCTGTTTCAGTGAGGAGAGCCTATGTGCGCCACAGGTAGTTTTACAACTGCACTCCCGTTCCCATGGAAAAGCTTTTTGCATTCATTTGCAGTACTGTGTCTACAAATCAAACACCAATTGCATTATGATTTTATTTTTTATTTTTTTTATTTTTTGCTATATGGGCAGCCTGGTCACTAGCCCATAAAACAATAACCAGAGAGATATAGCAAGTCTTCTGAGAGATCTGCTTATTTAAGAAGCAGTCATAAGTGTTGTTTCTATTTACATGCAGCAGACCTCCTGAAGAAGATCCCAAGTGTCAGGCATGATCCCCAGACAATCAGTGAAGTTTGGTGGAGAGGTAATGCCATTTCACTGCACCTGCTTTCAGATATACCTCTGCAAACATTACTGCCAATTAATATTTTTCCCTTGCATCAGAATTTGGATTAAAAAAAATGGAATTTGCTGACAAAAATGTAAAAACACAGTCTTTTCTATGTCTAACATTTCTTTATTAAGCCTGGTACTCTGCATTCAGCAGTAGCTAATGCCTCATGCTTCAGAGGAAATTCAAACCCCACATTTTGTGCAAAGCCATAAAATAGAGAAAGTATTCCTTGCAGAGCCTGCAGCCATCAGCTTATTCCCTGAAGCATGAGATTTGATTATATATTTGTTTCTGTGGGAGAAGAGCTGTGAGTATTTCAGCTTTTCAGGCTGGAGATCATGCATTAGATCAACCTGGAGGAATCCAAGGCCTGTGTAGAACAGATTGTGGAATTCCCTTGGCAGAAATGAGCAAAGCAGCCATTACTAACATGCTGTCATACTGCTAACTGGAGCCGAATGACAAATTCATAGGAAATTTTGCTTCTATTTCTACTCTTGAGCTATCACTGAGAAGCTTATGATTTCTTCTGGATGTAAGAAGCAACCTTATTTCCCACATAGTTTCTAAGTTTGTGTTGTGTTTGCAAACAGTGTAATCCAGTATAAGCAGTAGCTGGCACTGTGCGGCTGGGTCACACAGTGCTTGCTATTCACGTCTCTACCTGAGGGCTTCATGCACGAGCTGGAAAACAACTGCTTTGGCCCTTCTCTTTCTATTCTATCTACCTCTGACTCATCCTCCTCCTTTCTTTTCTATGCAGTACAAAGTGCTGTCATTTTTAATCAGGTTTTGAGTTACTTGTGTCTGTTTTCACTGGATCAATGCAATTTTTTTGCTGAAGAAAATAGAACAGAAGGTACCAGTGGTCACACACAGTTTAGGGCTGGTCCATGCTTTGTAAAGAAGATTCATGGCAGATAGAAAAAAAGTAATGATTTGAAGAGTTATTTTGTGGCTTTGGGGTTGACCTCACAATGGTGCAAGTAACTACAATTTGCACTATAGACATATTCATGTATTTCCAGGCTCAGATGCAGGAATAATAGAGAGGCCTTTTGAAGCAGCTACATCTACCACCTTTCTCTCTTGGGCTGCTAGCGGGCTGCTGAACAGGGCATTTTTTTCAGTCACCATATACTATCAAGATGACTTTATTTATGGACTGTCAGTAGACTGCTGACTCTCTGCTACTGTCAGTCACCTATCAAATCCCCAGTGTTTCCACAGAGAAGGTGCTGAAAAAGATTCTTAACGTGTGATGGCAGCATTATCCTTATCAATTCACTCCTCAGTGTTTCAGAGGTCTAAAAATCAAAGTCCTCTGTAAAACCTTACTATTGGCAAAAGCTACCTATTTCCACTCTCCAGTGCTGGAAAGATGGCACCCTTTGCCTTCACATAGTTTCTTGTCCTGAGAAAGATGGAAAGTATTGTAGTATTTTCTCCAAAACTAGTGAAAAGTCTTTTATTTGTAACTAGATGGGAGGTTGGAACTAGGTTCTAGGTTCCAGCAGGGGCTGGAATGGTTCCTGGTATCTCCCAGAATCAGATTTCATGATAACACATTGCTACCTCTATTTTTCACAACTTTGTAATTGAACAATAAAATACTGTCAGCACTGACACTTACATGTGAGTTGGCTGAACATGAGCTGGCAGTGTGCCCAGGTGACTGAAAAGGCCGATGGCATATTGGCTTGTATCAGAAATAGTGTTGCCAGCAGGAGGAGGGAAGTAATTGTCAAGATGTGAGGCTGCACCTTGAGTACTGTGTTCAGTTTTGGGCCCCTCACTGCAAGAAAGACATAGAGGCTTTAGAGCATGCCCAGAGAAGGGCAACAAAGCTGTTGAGAAGTCTGGAGCACAGGCCTTATTAAGAATGGGATTAGTCAGTCTGGAGAAGAGGAAGCTCAGGGGAGACCTTATTGCTGTCTATAACTCCCTGAAGAGAGGTTGTAGTGAGTTGGGGGTTGACCTCTTGTGTAAATGGTAGTAGGATGAGAGGGAATGGCTTCAAGTTGTGCCAGGGGAGATTCAGACTGGACGTTAGGAAATACTTCTCCAAAAGAGTGGTCAGGTGCTGAAATGGGCTGCCCAGGGAGTTGGTGGAGTAATCAGCCCTGCAGGTACACAAGGAACATTTACATGTTGTGCTGAGGGAGCATGGTTTAGTGAAAACTATTGGTGGTAGGTGGATGGTTGGACTGGATAATCTTGTAGGTCTTTTCCAACCTTGGTAATTCTATGATTCTATGAATTTAGTCTCAGAGCTCTGCTTGCACACAGTAGCTCTGTTGTCTTGTGGGTATGGTTTAGACTCCATTTTGATCTACCAGAACCTTCAGACTGCAAATCTCATTCTTTCTTCAACTTGGGAGCAGGTCCTATGCTCCAAGTGCTATCTTCACCCACCACCAGAAACCCTATCTTTTTCTCCTAGATGCACAGGAAAGGGGGCGGGCTCAGTGGGGTTTGGGTACTAGAATAGGACTGAGGGACATGTGGATCTGGTTAGATGTCTGTGCTTGCTGATTCATTTGCACTTCACATTTCTCTCATGGATGCTGGATTGATGCTGGAGTCTGTCAGTTTCACCTGGCCCAATCTACTCACCTTATTCAGGTACTGTGTCCTGACTAGAGAAGTCATCTCCTCCTAGAACATCCAGTTGAGATTTTACTCTTTGCGGTGTGAACCCATAGTAACCCTGAACAACTGAAAAAGAAACCCAACTTTCAGTCCCACTTGCAAAATGAAATATTTCTGATAACAGGAATATTGGACAATAAGAAAGAAAATAATAAGTGAAAATATGTTATTTCCAACTAATAAATCATGATATTTTCTGTCTTCCATTCTGGCATCACTTGAGAGATAATCAGATGGCTGTTTGTATTCTTGCAAACACTGAAAGAGCTTATATAGGCAGTGATTTAGATCAGAGTTCACATACAAAATGATGCAATTATATTGAGCTAATAAAAAACCTATTCAGCGTGAAGTAATTTTTTGCTCTCTGCAATAGTGAAATTTAATATCTAAGATATTCATAAATACTTGAATTGTGGCAAAATTCCAATCTGTTTACAGGTGATTATTCCATCTTTCTAAAAGCATATCTTTTTCTCTTTCTTGAAGGATTCTGTATTCTGAGTATGAATCTGTGTAAAACTGTCAAATGCAGAATGGTCCTTTCATGTCCATTTTTAGCCATTAATCAAGTTCCTGATGAAGATTGCTTTCTGTATTTACTTTCTTTATTTCAGAAATCTTTCCCCAAAATTTTTTGTACTTTTCGGAGAAAAGATAAAGACTAATTGTGGTAGAATCATTTTGATGTTAGCATAAAATATAATTCAGTCTGAATAAAACCTGCCACCCCACTACAGTCCTGGAGTCCAAATGTCATAGAAGGCTGAATACAAAAGGACAGAGTAACCTTAGTGGGAGACGATGCTGTTTTTGTTGTTACTCTGAAGTTATTAAAAATTACTTAATCTAAAATGTTTTAAGGCGTTCTTAGTATTTTCATTAGCAGCGCTGTTATAAAATGTTTTCAGACCACCAGCATAGTTGAATTCAATTTCCAAAAGTTTTGTGTTTTCTTGGAAGCAGGGTGAGAGAGTGGTGCTGGTTTTCTACCACCTTGTTGCTAGCAAATTTGTGATGTAAAATTGTAACAAAATGAATGATATTGCCCTGTGCAGATGGACCTCTTTAATTTTATTTGTATTTTTTGACTACTATCCCTTTTTAAAAATTAATTATATATACATATATATATTTCCTGATAAAGGCTTTAAACTTTACTTCCTCTTCTGCTTGTTCTTTGCTAGACCTGTTTTCCTTTTACTCACGCTGTGATCTGCCCCACATCCAAACCAACAAATCAAGTCAGCAATTTAACAGAAGTGACATTGATGGAATTTTAAAAGCAGTGTCCTTGGAATTCAGGTAGGTATTTCATGTGATGCTGTTCAGTCCTGAATTCCCTGAAATTATAGAGAACAGATGCATTGTTCAAACTGAACGGAAAAAGAATCACTACAATGGCTTGACTCCTCTTTAAAGAGGACTTTACAGTTCCTGCCTTAAAATGCTGTTTATTATGATAATATTGGTATTGCCATGGTTTATTCTTCACATGGGTTATAAAGCATTTACTATGTAATGCATAACAAAAAATATAGAGCATTAAAATAGAGAGTAGACTATCCTCACAGACTCTCTACACCACTAGAAGATAATTCCTAATATGTAATGTATATTATTATTTTCATGATGCTTTGGAATATTATGCAGATACAAAGTAATGCTGAACTTTTTATTCAGTTTACCCCTTAGTAGCAGAATACATTTGAGGGTTTTTGTATATTAGTTTATTCAGTGATTAAAATAACATATGAGATAAGGGATTTCTCCTCACAGGGAACTGCTTGTATTTACATGAAAGTGGAGGAAGATTTGAGAAGACTGAAATCAGTCATTGAGTGTATTTACACAAACATTTTAGAATTTAGCACTGGTGTTTTCCTGGTGTGAATTCCTTAAAATGTGTACTTGATGAACTGCAGACAACAATTTTGTACATATCTGGCAAGAAGAAACAGGATTCTTTCTCTGAGATGATCTGAATGATCAAAAATTTATGGCATGAAAATTCTCAGGCAAAGATGTGGGTTTTTTGATGCTGTATTTTTTGTTGTTGTTTGTTTAATCTAACTCTATCAAATTAATGCTATTGTGCCAATATAGCTGGAGGGGCAGGATGGATGGTAGGAGAATCTTAAGCCACTATTGCCATCAAACCCTTCATCTTGCAAAACTACAGCCTTGTGGTACTCATTCCTCTCTCCACAGTTTGCTGTGTATCCTGGCATAACTTCTAGGTATTAGCTGGAGAGGAGGCTTGTTACTATCTAAGCTGATTTCTGTAGAGACTCAGAGGAGCCTGTTTTTCTACGTGCCTTACTGGACCTTAGCACATAAACACAGATCAACAAAAGCTCACTTCAATTTGTCAAATGATAATTTTGGAGCTGTGAAGAAGCAGAACCCAGCAAGCATTTTCAAAAGATATTCTCTTAGTGCAGGGTCCCTCTGACCCGAACAGCTAGTCACTACCTGGGCCTTGCCAGCTTGTTCTTCTCAGGAAGACAAAGTGATAATATAAGCTGGGTATTTTTCCTGCTGTCAGTTACTCACACAAGAGGCCTGGCTTCCCCGAGGCAGTAGGTGTCTTTCCTCACAATTTTCAAACCTTTTTCTAGCTATCTTACTCCACAAAGAATCATAATTGCTCCTTCCATTTGGGCTGAATGAAATGTACTGAACATGCTCCAGAACTCAAAACAGATCTGTGATTCTCTACAGGTAAGAGCCAAGTCTAAAGGCAACCATTAGTACCCTTCCATGTAGATTCCCACCAGGGCATGGCCAAGCTGGGCAAGATGATGCTTTGCCTTGAGAAGATCATCTGCCTCAGCCAAAGGCTTTGTAAATACTCTCAGGCGCTGCTATTTACAGAGCTGACATAGTTTCTCCTGGTAGGGCAAAAACAATGAGACATAATCACATTTATTATTTTAAGTCCTGATAAAACCTGCATTTTCTTAGGAAAGACAAAAGGATTTATTAAATGCATCCTATATAGTATTTATTTTCAACGCTTTTTCTTTTTTTATTTTTATATAGGGAAAACATCTGTTGTGATTAAAAAAAACCCACTATGCTCTAAAAAGAAGTTGTATTTGAATCTGCTTCAATGTATCTGCCTATAGTAATATCATAACAAGACCATTCACTTTCTTGGCTTTAGTTGACGAAAGTTAAAGTTAGTTTTCATAATTTCCATATTTGAATTAATGAGCCTTCAGAGGAAGTTAAATCATTATGAACACACACAATCACAGAACTGTCTGAGGTGGAAGAGACTTTTGAAGGTCATCTAGTCCAACTCTCCTGCAATGAATGGGGACATGTACAGCTCAGTCAGGTTGCTCAGTTCCTCCCAAGCCTGACCTTGACCGTCTCCAAGCACTGGGCATCCACTACCACTCTGGGCAGCCTGTTCCAGTGCTTCACCACCGTTATTGTTAAATACCTTTTTCTTATATCAAATCTAAATCTCCCCTCTTTTCACCTGAAATAATTTCCCCTTGTCCTATCATAACAAACCTTGCTATAAAGTCAGAAAGTAAATAATAATATAAGGTAGATGATGTTTTTTTTTTGTTGTTGTTGTTGTTGTTTTATTTTTTTTCCCAAACAATAAATCTTTAAAACAAATATTATTCTTATGAGTGACTGTAGCAGAAATGCTAAGTCATGGCTTGAACCAGTAATTCAGCTCCTGGTGGGAAGGCA
The DNA here is from genome assembly GCA_013399175.1 of Odontophorus gujanensis. NCBI lineage: Eukaryota > Metazoa > Chordata > Aves > Galliformes > Odontophoridae > Odontophorus > Odontophorus gujanensis. The sequence continues at coordinate 189,625 of VXAB01002099.1, forward strand.
GGGCCTATCCAGAGGAGCTCAGGTGTAAGCAACTCACCTGAGTGAGCAGAAGTGGTGCAACCAGGTTCCACCCCTTCCGAGACCTCATGTAAGGCTTGGCAGGGGATGAAGGGGTATCATGGTATCATGCTGGAGCTCCCTGCATACCTGTGGCCTTCTGAAGGTAAGCATTTTTATTTTTTTTTTTTAATTTTTGTAATTGTTTTTGTGTCTGTAACTGATGTGTACAGCAAATCTTTACTCAGTGTGGCCCAGACCCTTTCTGCTCTGCTGTTATTGCTGTACTTTCTATCATGTTCTAGTGACCTTTGTTTTTTCAATTGTTACTTGTTAATGCTGGCTATTTTCTGAGAAATAGTTGTTTATGAATCGGACGCGTAATCTTCTTGATTAATATCTTGTAGGGTCAAATTTGGAAATGTAATCATTTTTAGGAAAACAAATGACATTCATTTGTTTCCTAGTGATTTGGGGGATTTTACTGCATACTTGTGGCTAAGAATATGATCAAGAATTTCATGGATGGTTATCTATTTTGCATCATACTTATGATTTACTGCTTTGGAGTTTGTGTTTAAAAAAAAAGAAAAGCTGTTGTAAATATCAAACTATTAACAGAATTGATCCTCATGCTGGTTTATTAATGTATTTTGAAATATGACGCTGACAGGGATGATGGGAAGAGCTTATGAAGATAGTATCTCAACATGTTCTAAGGGAACAAGTAAAAAGTAGTCTTGGTCCTCTTCTACACCTGTGTTAAGTATTACCTTTTAAATATCAATGAACTGCCAAAATCACCTACTGCAAATCAGTGGTTGAATTATGTGATTTGTGTTGATCCCTCTCTGTCAAAAAAAGCCTTGTTTTGGTCTATGGTCGATCTTAACTCTTCCTAGTTTTATCTGTGGAATGACTTTACCACTCAGCAACATTGATTCATGTACCCTTCCTCAGTCTGTCAATACTAATTCCTTTTGCATCTTCAAGTTTCTAGTCAAGTAACAAAGTGGACAGTGTCTTTAGTACAAATTAAATATATATATAGGTAATTCTAATCTAGGAGTATTTTTCACTTATGCAGAAGCTACCCAAAATGTCTAGAGGAAACTTTAGACGTTGACTAAGCAGGAAGATTGTTTTTTCCTTAAGAAGTATAAGTTACAGAAATCCTTCTCTTAATGCACACTGAAATATTAGGATATTTCTTAAATCAGACCACCCGCAAAATGGGGGGGACAGATTAACGCCTATATGAGTCATATGCAACAGTAGAACGGATCTTAATTTTTCCCAAGCAAATATTGTTGCTATCACCTTCCTTTACAGCAATGAGCAACTAAGTCTGTTAGGCCAGCCTCTGGAAACCTCACCAGAATGTAGGCTATCAAGATGACAATTTCTGGGACTCATGCTATTTATTACTTACTGTAGATGGCTTGGCAATTTCCTGCTCTCTCTCTGCTTCCTAAATACGGATGAAATTCAAAGTTGCGTGAAGTCAGAGGTGAAGAGAAATAGCATGGGAGTTAAATAGCATAGTTGTGAATCAAACCCTGGAAAACCAGAGTAAAGAACAGTTTTGAGGTACCACAGTACTACTATCACAATTATCCTGTTTATTATAGAAATGTATAACGGTACAGCCAAAGTATTAAATGGAGACATATACATGAGATAGGGGGCACCCGACTGTAGGGCTTGTATCTCAAGTGGGTGTAGAAGATATGAGAAGAAGATAAGCTCATTTTATTTACCTGTACGCTAAAATAAGTCCTTTACTTTTCATGTCTTGATTTATTCCAGAGTTTAGGAATAGAGGGTTTTCTTTTGATAAACAGTTCATTAAGCATGGAAGCATATTAGCAAAATAATTCAATTCCAGAAACATATGCTTAAATATTCCAATATAAACTGATTTTTAGGTCAACTCTAATCCTGAGCTCAGTCCATTCCAATTCCTTATTATACCTGTGTGATTGTTTTAAAACTTTTGATCAAATGTTGAAATAAATCCTATTGGTGTAAGAGATCTTACCTGTTAAATAAAATCAAGTTAAGTAATATAATGAGAACAACAGGGCCCTTACTGAATTGCCAGGACCAAATTTCTAGGCCTAAGGGGAATTAATATGTTACTAGTTTATGGCATCATAGAGGAAGTGGTGGAGTCACTGTCCCTGGAGATATTCAGGAAATGTTTGGGTGTAGCACTGAGGGATGTGGTTTAGTAATCATGGTGGGGATAAGTTGATTGTCAAACTAGAGGATCTTAAAGGCCTTTTCCAGTTTAATGATTTGGTGAAGTGGTGAAATGTGTGAAATACTGTAAGTGCAGGAATTTTGCCAATTTGTACTGCTGACTCCTAGTTGAGGTGTAAAGAAATAGGGTCGTAGCAAAAAAACAAGGTGAATCTCTTTATGTCAGTATCTGGTACATGGAAGTTCCCATACTGAAACCTGTTTTCACAGGGATTGAATTTAAGGAATTGTTTCAAATTGAAGTTTCAGTAGGAGATTCTTAAGTGTGAACTGATAAAATGAATGATAAACTGCAAGGTCAGGTATTCTTTCATGATTCCTAAGAAAATTGAATAAGAATTTTTCTAAGTTGTCATTGAGGTATAACTTGATAGCAGAGAGAATAGAGTTGGCTAATGCAGGATACTTCTTGTTTAAAAAACAAAAACAAAAACAAACAAACAAAAAAAAAACAACCATAGAAGAAATAGACTTCTATCTCTGTAAAAACCGTTTCCATACTGGTAATTTTTTGGAAGCCCTAATAAAATTATAGCAGAAAAAGAATGGAAAATATAGGGAAAAAAGTCTCAATATAATTTATAAGGAAAAGTCACTCATTCTTGAAACAGTGTTTTTTGGGGAAGAAATTAGTTAAATGACATGAATTCAAAAGAACTGGATCTAAAATAATTTTTTCAAATATTCAAATGCTGAAGACTCTTAATTTACTTAAACTTTAAGGGCTTAGAAAGAAGTTGTCCTGCTCTTGAATCAAGAATAGAAAAAAACAATGGAAGTGGTGAATTTCACAGTGTTGGGAAATCATGAATTTTCTCAGAATCCAATGCTGGAACCTTCACTGTTTACTATATTCACAAATCATTTGGAAATGTTTTCAATACGGAGATGAGGAAAGAGGAGCCTTGAAGATTCTATTAAGTTACTTCTAACATCTTATATGATATATGTACTTCTTTCTCTTTCTAATCAGTGCACTTGAACATGTATACTGTTGACCCAGAGGAGATGAAAGATTAGAAAATGTGACCAGAAACACGGGACGAGGGGGAACTAAACAGATTAAAAAAATCTCTGGCTCTGAAAAGAGATTAATAGAATTATAGAATGGTTTGGATTGCAAGGGATCTAAAGGATCATCAAGTTGCAACCCTTCTCCACAAGCAGCTCTGCCAGGTGATAGATCAAGTACTAGATCAGATTGCTCAGGGCCTCATCCAGCCTGGTCTTAAACAGTTCCAGGGTTGGGGCATCCAGCCTCACTGGGCAACCTGTTCCAGAACCTCACTGCTCTCTCAGCAAAATAAACTTACCCCTGATACCTAGTGTCAACATTTTACAGGCTGATTTGGCCTGGTTCCGTGATGATTGGGGTGGGGGGATTCACACCCTTGGAACAGGAAGGGGAAAGGGAAAAAGTAAAAGGGAGATGGACTTAAAAACAACTGTGTCGGTCTGAGGAGGAAAGCTAGATTTACTAAGTAAGATATTGGAATGCAAAATAACACACTGTAATACAATATAATTGGAATTGAAGCTTAATAAATAAAATGAGAGTCTGAAAAACTGAAGTTCTTATGCTAATGCTGAAAGCGAGATGGCTGGGGAGCACCTGCTGCTGGGACTATCCGAGAAGGAAAAAAAAAGCTGTGTCTTGTGACATGTGAACAGATTTTACCTTCCCCTCTGAGTGGAAAACGGAAAAAATGCAAAGCAACACAAAGTCCTCTGGGGTGTGTAGTTCTTCTCTTCTGAGACAGGTATTATACCCATAGCTATTGATGATTCATGGAGCTTGGCCATTAACTCTTTAACTTCCAATGCACTACATGATGTTATGATGTGGAATACTGATAACAAAAATCATAAAACCGTGGCACCTAATCTGAATCTCCCTTCCTTTAGTTTAAAGCCACTCCCCCAACCCCTTGTTCTATCACAATCTACCCATGTAAAAAATGGGTTTCCCTGATGTTTATCTGCTACCTTTAAATAGTGGGAAGCCACAATAAGGTCTGCTGGCAGCCTTCTTTTCCAGCTATACAAACCCAGTTCCCTCAGCCTATCCTCACAGGAATTGTGTTTGTACCCCTAGATCATGTTCATGGCCCTTCTCTGGACTCTCTCCAAAAGCTCCGCATTCTAAGGATTTATTAATATGGAGTGGGATAAGATATTCAGAAGATAATACTGTATAAAATTATCTGACAGGAGGTTTACAAGAGACAGACAGACAGGAGTATTTTTTCTGTGCAAAATGTCATTAAGCAGATAAAGTCCAAGTTTTGGGTAATGAAAATTTACATGAGAAAGTCATGAAACATTCACAAAGAAACATCCATCAAGGTACATCAAGAGCAAACTTCTAGACTGCATTTACATTCAGTCTTTGGTTCAGGGAGATGTTAAATCATACACTGCTGGACAGTGGGATGACATGTAAGAGAATTTCTACCTTTTAGTAAACCTGTGTACCTGTCAGTAAATGGTATGTATGATGTGTGTGGTTGTTTTATGTTTTTAGCCTTAGTATAACTTTCTAGGGAGCAGTGAATAATTTTTACCCGGTCAAGTTGTATGGCAGGAATTTATTCTGTCTGGACGAAAGATCAGGCATATTTCAAGAAATAACTTTCATGACATTATGAATAATTGTGATATTCCTGTCTTTAATGATTACTGATAATGAATGATCTATTAAAGGCGCCTTTTGAGTTATAAACCGGTTCGTATAAGCTTTTATTGAAGTTCTATCTGTCTTAAGGTCAAGGTCTTCCTTAATTATTGATGCTTAATGTGTGGACTTTTCATCAGCGTAATTTTGTTCTTCTGGTCAGTGCAAACTCAATTTGATCTCTCACAAAAAGTATTTCTCATTTTAGATTATATTGAATGATAGTAAGGTGTGAAATCTAGGCAAGTGTATCCCATGGCATTTCTTTAATTCTGTTACCTTCTTTTGTTTTTATGAATCCCAATATCTGTTTTACATTTAAAAAAAAGTATTTCCTCTATTACAAGTGACTTTGTAGCACTGCTTTCTCTTTGCAAGGATTACCCAGCTGAACATTCTAGTTGGTGAGATGCATGGTTGTTTTTTTTTTTTCCTTTTCAGTTTTTTAAGTCTGATACAAAGTTAGAAGGGACTCCAAAGAGGGTGATGGGGACTGTGATATTATTAGATTTGATTGTGCTTTTCTGTTATTTACAAAATACACTATTCAGATCCCAGTTACTTAGGCACGTAGATTTCTTTGTATGAAGTAGACACATCACATACATGGTTTGGGTTCCTGCATAATTTTAAGGAATTAGCACAAAATTTAGGTTTATAATTTCTTATATACAGACCTTTGGTTCATTAATAAGTTGATTTGATGCTATCTTGAGTGGAAAATAATTAAAATTATGAATAGCAAATAGCTAAATATAGACCAGAACAATTCACAGGCAAATTGAAATATTCTCAAAACAGTGTGTTGAACAGTCTGTAGTAATTAGCATATTTAGGGTAGAATATGTTAACAAATCCCTTACAGAATAAAGAAGTCCCTCACATGCAGCCATTCTGCTATTCCCTGTGGACAGGCTTTGCAGCTCCACTTTAAAACACATGCTATTGTATTCTGTCTAAACACATTTTTGATTCTGCTCACATTCAGGGTGATTATTTTCACTGTCAATCCTGAACACAAGAAGTACGTAAGTTATAAACAAAAGCATATTAGTACAGAGAAGATGTTGCAGGAAAATCTACCTGGGGAGATATGGAGAAGATGATGTAATTACTATTATGGATGATGGGAGGTGGCTGTATCTGTCACCTTAATGCGACTGGAAAAACAAATTGTACAGCTATTTGTTCTTGGTAAATATAAAAATTAACAATCTCATGGGGAAAAAAATCTGCAGCCTTGTAGTAATCATGTATGCGAAGCTGCGGAATTTGGGTTCCTTCAGCAACAGTTGAAAAATAACAACCATATGATTAATTAGAGACTGAAATTTGAGCACTGCAGCATACAGGAGGGAATGGGTTTGTCTTGGATATGCTGGCTACTAAGCCTATCACTAGCCTATCTCACCAGTTTTGCAAATGCACCTCTTTTCTTTGCATGGAAGCTTTTAAATTACTCTCAGACATAGCATACTACATGAATACAAAAAAATAAGCGCTAATAAAAGTTTCTTTTAAGGCAACAAACTTTAAACAGTGGTAGCACAGCTAACTCTTCTTAATCAACTCTACCTCAAGTCTGGAAGACCATGAAAGAAGTGTAAGATGAGATACACCCTTACCCAGTGCTAAATCATGCTGATCCCAAGTGTTCTGAATTGTATCATTTAAGCTTCATAACATGACAACTGGGTTTTGCATTTCTAGCACGGAAGACTAGGTTTGTAAACTTTGCAATACCTCAGACTAGCTTGGACAGCTCCTTTCCAGCCCTTGTTCCTTACTAGGGGAGAAGAAAGAAAACTCAGTGGGAGATGGCCTGTCCGGATCTGTGAATATGGATTTTGCAAAGATGTTTCACTGCAGTGCAGGCCAGGGTGAGATTGTTTGGTGTCTCTGCCACAGGTTTTCTCCTAACAGTTTAAGTACCCCTTTATTCACGTATGTTCTTTAATGTATCTTGTTTTAACTGTCTTATAAGCTTGGTAGCTTAGTTTGGCACTCTGGATTTCATGATATAGTAGTGACAGCAAAAGCTCAGATTTGAAATATATAGCTGTACAGATCTAGACTTTGGTCAGAGTGACCTATTGAGGGAAATATGGGAAAGTAAATTTGCAGGAGTTTTAAGTAGGATCTTGTCTAATAGGAAAAGTTACCATGTATCTACTGAGTGTTAGCCTGGAAGCTGAAAAATACCAAGAGAAAAGCTTGCTCTATAACTCATAGTCTCTTAAGTCAAGCTGGAACCTTTAGAAAAGTACTGCAAGCAGTGCACACGTGATAAGCCATTCCATTGTTATCCTTTTGTTAAAGTCTGGTAAACGTAGGAAGGTCCTTCCACGTGTGAAAATGGCTTATTTTTCTGCAAATACATTGACTTTATCGTTTCCACTTAGAGCACCTTGTATATAATTATGTGTTCAAGGTTTCCTGTAACTCAGTTGTAAGCTTTTTCTATCCTTTTGTGAGTAAAAGTCACAGCTGAAGGTGAATTTTGTGTTTAAAAAATGCTGTGTTGCTGAGTGGTGAGATCTGACCTTTGGGGAATGTAGGGAAAAGATTCAAAGAAAAAAAATCAACTGTAATCTGTCAGCTTCCTGATAAAAGGTGAATTAATAACAGCACAGCAACACAGAAAATTAGAAAACCTATGAGTTCTGCTTCATAACTTGCTCATTTTAGCGAATTCAAACATTTATGAAATAAAAATGGATTAGTCCATTTAGAAGAAGAAAAACAGTTGACATAAAGGTAACTTAATTGGCTGATGGAAAGAAATGCTGGAGATCTGTCTGTAGACTATAGGAGGATGCTTTTGGAACACTGTCTGTAATGCAAGTTTGTCTCAGAATAATACAGCTGACTTTCAGATGTGTTTATCTGCTTCCTAAAACTGCACATGGAACTATGGAGTATTTAGTCTGTCTGATTATCTTGTCAATGAAAAGAATATGTCTAATGTAAAACTGAACTGAGTAGATCTCAGTGTGGAAAGCAATTTTGTAAATACATGTAATAGTATGAGACAGAGGAAACTGAAGGCGACAGTCACCAGAGGGGAATGGTTTCAAAGTAAGAGTGGAGATTTAGATCAAATATAAGGAAAAGGTTTTTTTCATAAGGGCAGTGAAGCATTGGCACAGGTTGCCAAGTGAGGTGGTGGATGCCCCATCCCTGGGGACATTCAAGGTCAAGATGGATGGTGCTCTGAGCACCTGATCTAGCTGTAGGTGTCCCTGCTCAGTGCAGTGGACTGGATCAGATGACCTTTAAAGGTCCCTTCCAACTTAAATAATTCTATACATCTATATGACACTAGATGCCTGAGCCAAGGTGTTAGAATGAATATTTTTGCACTAAGATCCTAGTTTTCAACAGTATTTTAGTGTTTTTCAATAACCATCCCTGCATGAGTCATAGCCAGTATGATTAGATGGAATTAGGAAAAATTAGTTAAAATTTAAGCATAAGAAACACAGTAATGTGCTATTTTATCAGCCAAGAAAAGACTTATCCTCTGGGTAAAGATATGAGCTAGGATTCAGAAATTGTGCTTTGTAGAAGCCAACACTTAGAAATAAAGAAGATATAGAGAACAGCAATAAATAAGATTGTGTACTCTAACCCACAGCTGTGAAGCCACTCTACATGCTATGAACTGTTTACACAGATTTGTGATGCCTTTTGTATATTTACCACATTTACTTGGTGGCCCCAACTAAAGGTTAACAACTTGGTTACAGTCTTTATATTAAATATGGTGCAAACACTAACTTGTTATTCATGGGTCACGAGAGAGACTCAGGGCCATGTTTTTATAGGCTTGCAAATTGTCTTTAAATTTACACCTGTTACATTGCAGGTACCCAACACCATTTGCACAATGGTCTGACAATCAAATTACAAGCTGAAATAAGCAACTAAAAAATTTATATCTGACAAAAAATGATTTATCAAACTCTCCAGTGATATTTCTTCCTGATTCTTCATGATGTTTCTTGCCACAGGGACAGCCAAAGAAGCTTTTTTGGACCAGTCATGTACTTGTGGAATGGGGATGTGCACGTGCCACTGTGTAGTCAGGAGATAAGATAATGTGGTAGAAATCTTCTGCTTCTCTCATGGTGTGCAAATTCCTGAGTATGTGCTGCAAGTCTTCTGCCTCTTTCTCTGCCTTTCTCTGCCTTTCTTCCAGTTCTCCTAGGTCCTTACTTATGCTGTGTGTTTCATCCTGCAAGTAGCAACCCTCACCAGATGGCTTCTGATTCTGGAAAGAGATGTTCTTAACTGTCTGCTCCTCAGAAGTAACCCTTACTCAGATCTTCAGTTCTCCTGCCAGCTTTGACAAAATGCATAAAGTTCAGTACATTTGTAATTTCCACTTCAAATAATTTAAAGACTAAAATTGTTTAGGAGTTTCTGAAGTTATTAAGAGTGTTTGACAGAACCCATTGTTCCTTGCTTCGTGGAGATCTCACTTTCTGAGCCCAGTCATTCTGACAGAGCTCTTTTTACAACCTGACTCTACAATGAACAGAATTGGGCAAGAATTAATATAGAAGGGTAAGGAGAGTTTAATTTCAGACAGTGAAGAAAATTCAGCGTAGCATGAAGAATACAGCTGCTCTGATAATACCAAAAAGTCTTCATCATCATGACACCTTAGGAATGTATAAGTGAATTCAGGCTTGTAAGGAGGCATGTAATATTTTGTCAGTACGTACAAGAGACAAAAGAACAAGAGAAGTTGTCCAGGACATACTTTCATAGACATTGTATACAAGCAACAGCCTTCAAAACAAAATACAGGTTGAGAATTAATACTTGGAGCTTGAGTATTAGAACGTTGCTACTGTAGTGAAGAGGGGAAAAAAGAACTGCTTCTATATCCTGTATAAAATGATGTAACAAGTAAGACTAGAATTTAATTGAGCAGAAGATGACAGTCTTGTCTGCTCCAAAGTTTCTTTTTTTTTTTTTAATTTTTCAACCATATCAATTACTCTAACAGAAGCTCTATATACTAAGCCAGTGTAGGAATGGAAGTACAATGAAAGGTGTAACCAAAACAAGGTCACAGTTTAACATGGACATTTTTCCTGTAAGTCACGCTGTTTGAAGTTGTTTGTAATGATAGTTTGTGCTTACATCTCCCTTCTCATCTCTCAGATCATTTAATTAGATACTGTTTGCAGCTATAGTTCAATAGGAATTTGAAATTAAGAAGAAAACGTGATACCTTTTGGTGAAATATAAAATTAAAAAGCCATTGCAGCTCTATGGAGGAACAGTTGCAACCTCTGAATAGTCCAGCCACAGCACTTAAGAATAATTCTCTGAGACAATAGAGGTTAATTATGTCCACCAAGCCAGTAGTTTCAGGATCCTGTTTCAAGGCTAAAGTAGACTACAGAACTGAAGTGGAAACGCAAAACTGCTGTTCGTTTTAATAGTGATACAGTGTTTTGTCCAGGCAGGAGTGGACTCCTTACCAAGTCTTAGCTGGCAGCAATTATATTGTCTGAATGTGCAAGAAACTATATTTGCCCTGGGGGATCTGACCCTGCTTCTACCTCTTAGTATGCTTTCCTTTTATATTTCGCTTCAGTTGGAACTCCTTGTTCATCCATGCAGGCCTTCTGCCTCTGCTACCTGATTTTTTTTCTTTACTTGGGATTTTCTTTACTGGGATAGACTACTCTTGAGCCTGGAGGAGGTGATCTTTGGAAAGTAACTAGCACTCCTGAACCCCTCTTCTCTCCAGGACTGCATTCTTTGGTGCTTTTCTTAGCATATCTATGAACTGGCTGAAGTCTGCTCTCCTGAAATCCAAAGCTATGATCTGTCCTTTTGCCATGTTTCCTGCTCTTAAAATCCTGAATTTCACCTTCTCTTGGTCACTTTAGTCAAAGTAACTCCCAACGACCTTCACATCCCTAACGAGTTTTTCTTGATTGTGAGCATAAGGTTTAGCAGAGCATCTCTCTTTAGGTTTTGAATCTCCTGTGTCAGGAATTTACCTTCAATGCACTCCAGATACCCAGATTTCTTTTACCATGGTCCTTACAGCTGATACTGGGGTGGCTAAGGCTCCTCATGATATTCTGTGTCCATAAGAAGGAGGCTTCTTTCAGTTGTCTGAAGAATATCTTAATGACTTTTTTCCTAACCAGTCTACAGCAGATGCTGACAGTAATAGGATCACTCTAATCTTCAGTCCTGAGGCAGAGTTCCAAGCATCCTTGACACTCTGTCATGTCATGCTTCCCTTAAGTACTGGAAGGCCACAAGGAGGTCTCCCTGGTGCCTTCTATTCTCCAAGCTAAACAAGCCCAGTTCCCTCAACTTTTCTTCATAGAAAAGGTGCTCCAGCCCTCTTATTATTTTAGTGGCACTCCTCTGGACCCATTCCAAGAGCTCTTGAGCTGGAGGCCCCAGGCCTGGATTTGGTATTCCAGATAAGGCTTCACAAGAGCTGAGTACCTCTCCCTGCTGGCCATTCCATTGTTTTTTAATGCTGGAAAAGAAAATCCTTGCTTCTTACTCCTGGTGTTAATACATGACTCAGGCTTGGCTATGCAGGCACCTCATCTGCAAGTAGGATGCAGAATTTGCTCTGTAGTTGTGGAGGTGAAGGTTGATCAGGAGCTATGTTCTGCAGCTGGAAGTCGCAAGCTTCCAGATTTCACTGTCTTGAGAGCCTCCATTTCCCTACCTGATAAGCACAGGGTTTACCTTCCCCTCATACAGTATGCCTGAGGGCAGGGACTGTTGAAGGTTTAGTGTATCAGAGAAGACCCAGTTGATCCCCTTTTTGCCCTCTCTGATGCAGTGCAACCTGCTGATCTAGGACAGCTCCTGCATTTGACGGCACACTCTGCCACCAGTGCACATCTGCTGTAGGCAAGGAGCATGTGTACACCAACCTCAGTTTCTGACCCATTTCTGTGTGGTATTCCATGTGAACTGTTTCAGTACTGGCTTGCAGAAGCCATGACTAGGTGCTATAGTCCTGGACCATGAGTGGGCAGAGAGAGAGAGGGAAGCAAAGGCTTTGAGCCATCTGTATTGTGAACAGCAGAGACAGCAGTCCAAAACAAGCAAATTGTCAACATCAAGCTGAAAGATAAAGAAAAGTAAGAGAGAAAAATGGCTGTCTTGTAATAGAGAAGTAATTAGGACCTATCTTACAAAGATTTCATTTTATGTGAGACAGAAAATCAGTAAAAAAAATAAAATATGCTCATTAAAAGCAATATCAACCTTAGTAAGGGATTTAGTTTTAAAATAAACCTAATATACCATATGTACTGCTTCTTATCTCTTGTGAAAAAGGTCTGTAGATGAAACCAGAGAATCTGGGAATTGCAGATTATCTGATCCAGAACTGAAGTACTATTGAGGAGGCACAATTAGTTCAGCCTGGTGAACTGACCAAACTCCACTCCAGCATAGCTGCAGAAACTTAACGTGAAAGCTAGGGAGAGCAACTTTAAATCTTAATGCTGCTTTGGTACCCAGCGCAAGATGTGATCTCTTTGCTCAAGAAGGGATAATGTTCCTGAGAGCAGCCAAAATAGATGCCAGTCTTGCATAATAAAATCAAACAAAAAAATTCTCCACGGACATATGGGAATGAGAAAAGTCTTAAAAACAGGTTCATTAAGCCATTTGCAGGCCAAGAACAAGTGCTGAACAGAGAAAAAGAAATTGCAGCCTATATTTTAAATGTTACATATTTTAAATGTCATTACAACCGTCTAAAGGAACTAATGTTGGTAGAATTAGTGCCTACCTCTCTGTAGGCTCAAATGGGGCTCATTATATTATAAGTGGAATAGCCATTTGTTAGCTATTGATTGTGATTCCAGCTATCTAGAGTGCTGCGCTGTCAGATGCAGTGTGGATTTCATGCCCTCTCTAACTGCTGTTGACAGTTACTGGATGTGGGATCCCCACCACAAAAGCCATGTGGGATGTAGGGGACTGTCCTATGCTGTTGCATGGTATAAAATTTATGCACATCTCAGAGAACGAAGGTAACAGCTTTATGGCCTTTTCTGAAGGCGATGCCTCAATAGAAATAGGTACCATCCTTAACAGGCTTGCTATAAATGAATGTGTATGCATAAATGATATATATATATATATATACAAAATTATACTTATTTAAAAATACATGTACATAAATATGCATATTTGTGTGTGTAAGCATGTGTATGTATAGGTAACTATGGTGGCATGTTGTTAAGAAAACTGAAACTGAGAATTTTTCCCAGTTGAATATGGAAGAGCCATTTGAAGTTTTTAGAATCATAGTACAACTCAGGCTGGAAAGGATCTTGAAATATCATTTATTATGCCCTTTAAATCGTTCTTCTCTTTCCTCATGATGCCAGAAAAGCAGATTCCTCTTGTGGATGTCTTTTTCCAGTGTTATAATTTAAATGTTGCAGTCTCGCACTCAGAAGTGCCTGACAAATCATGTGGCTTCTTCTGCAGTGTTCTATGTTTTGGACTAAGTGGAGAGAAAACTTGAGACTCATGTCTTGAATCTGGCTTATAAGAAAACATTAGTATTTAGGTTTCTTCCTTTTATCTTTACAAATCAGGTCTGTGAATTAAAAATAAATAAATAAATAAAAGGGCTGAACCGGAGTAAGATACTCCATTTGTCAGCTGAAAACACAGCTGTGAAAGCAGTGGCGTAGAGCAGCCCTGTCTAGTTTGGAGGCCTGTGCCTGCTGTGTTGGCTCACTTCAGTAGAATCTTTTAAAACAAACTGCATGTTGAAAGGCAGTGCAAAATCTCCTAAACCGTTTTTTTTTATGCCCACTTGGGGCAGGATGTGTAGAAGGGAGCTGCAACATCAAGAACCATCCCAACTTACGGTTTTCCTCTAAATGCTGAGTTTTTACTATCTGTATCTGTTCTGTTGCTGCATAAAACCATGACGTCTTTTCTTTAATTAGTGAATAACATAAACTTGCTGGATAATGTCCACATCCACTCATTACAATATAAGCTTTCCTGTGGGTAAAACAGATGTTTAGGAATGATTGATATCAGCAGTCCCTAAAGCATGAGGATATCTAGGAGAGCCAACGTTTAGTCTTTGCTTGATCTGCTGAAGATGGGCATGAAGCTTCAGAGCCTTTCATCAGTGTCCTTGTTTCTAGTAAATCATCTGTTCTAGGAGGGAAGAATCTTTAGTGATTTTCCCAGGGAAAAAAAAAAAAGAAATAAAAGCTCTTCTGAAGGAAAGCTTATTTTGTGGTCTGTGAGTACATGGGTGGTGGATTTAGTTTTCTCTAGATAGTACTCAGTTCATCTGAATAAGCAAAGGCAGAATTGTCACTGTTCTTAGTAAGGTCAGTTAGGTTTCTTAGAAAAAAATCCATATTTTGCTTTTTTGGTCACTAATTATTACTTTCAAAACAAAGAGATGCCTGGCTTTCACATCCCTCCCCTTCATCTCAAATTGTATTAATTTCATTTCATTTGAGTGCTCATGACTGCATCTTTCCTTTCAGCTGTGAACACTCAATACTTGCAAGTCCTGTGGCATTTATCTCATAATGCTTTAGGGGAATTTGTTATGTAATTAAAAAAGCAATCGAGAAGCACTGGATTACCAGGAGACTGGTTACTGCATTTTTACCGATATTAGAGTTTGGTGAATTTTTGCTGAAATTAGCTAATAGCTGAAAACCCAAATAAGCTTTCATTAAGAGTTGACAGAATTTTTACCATTCAAAGTAATGATAGTGCTGGTTATTTGTGGGGAGTGTAGGTGCTCCCTAGACAGGCAAGCAAGCAGGTGAGGATGGGAATGACAGAGGAAATCAGATGAATGTGCATATAGTTGCTTAATAACATTGCTTGCATTCCTCTGTGGTTTCAACATGGGCAAATTGTCTCTGTCCTTTCAGCTTCCTGAGTCTAGCCTGACCCTTCACAGCCACGTTACCCCATGGTTCCCCATGTTGTTGCAAAACATTTTAGAGGAAAGGTAAATGAACATGTGGGCTCAGATAAGTGTGAGTCCCTTTGTCCTGTTTGCAATCTGTCGCCGGGGTGAGAAGCCACCTTCTAATGGAGAAGTAAGTCAGGTATCCAAGAATGGGAGGGTCTGAGAACACACTAAACTATTTGCAAGAAAATATCAGTACACTGCCAAATTAAGATACTTTAAGACTTAATTGTGTGGTTTTGTTTTTTTTTGTGTGTGTGTGTCTAAAGTGGCATAAACTTTCTACATTGTTATTTGCCTATTGTAACAGCGTATCAGTAACCTGTACCTTCATTAAAATCACCTGATTTGTACTAGAATAATCCTTGCTTGGGTGAAGAGGACAAGATACAGAGCAAATTGTCTTCAGGCCATACGGCCATTTATGAAGTAGTCTTAAAAAAAAAATGTACTCTGCTTCAGACCTTGGACCGAGAATCTTCAGTGCTGCATGAAAGGAAAGGCATTTCCAGACAGAGCTCTTCCCTTCCCAGACCTGGGTTTTTTCCTTAGAAGGAATTGATTTCTGACAGGCAACATCCCAGTCAAATGAGTAATGTTTGTGTCAAAGGGCAATTTTTTGGTTAACATCTTGCAGGATTTGTCTGTGGAATAACACAGATTGTAACGAGGGACCATAACATTGTTTTTTCATGGTTTGAAGTCATCAAAAATTTTTAATTAACCACAGAAAAGACATAGGCAATTGCTCTGGATGAGCTGTTTGGCTTTTACTGTTATTAGAACAACACAGGAATTAGCTGTTGAACACAGACACTGATCCTTGCCTTAACATTTCCATTTCTGTGGTCCTTCTCTGCATTAAACTATTAATAGAGAAATAGAATCAAAGTCCTGGAATGGCTCTGTGATACACAGAAACTTATAAAGCCTTGATTTCTGCTCTTATGAGATCCATGTTAGAGTTAAATGCTTTAATTGATTAACCAGCATGTTGCTAACTCCTCCAATGACTGTAAATGGGTATTTCATTTCTATAGCTGGTCACTTGAAAAATCCACTGAGATAAGGGAAGAATATAGTTATTTTTAAAGCAGTTCCTGGTTATGTAAAATTGAAACTTCTCATGTGTTGATGTGTGAGCACCTGCAGAGAACCCCCTCAAACTTTAGCAGTAAAACACCCTAAGAATAATTTAATTGTTGCGCTGCTTTCTTGCTTACGTATATCAAGCAAATGCTTTCTACCTTTGCTAATGAGTTATTACAGACTTTACAATACCTCTCCGAGGGATGAAGGACAATAATTCTTTTATTTGGTTGCCTACAGCAGCTATAGATGCTGACTTTAATAATAGATAAATAAACAGAAAAATAAATAAATAAAAAGTAGCAGCAGCAGGACCTTAAATTGTTCTGCATAAGTAAGCTGACCTGACATTTCATAGTTTATGCAGTCTCTTTTAGTTCAGTGACCTTTGCTAGAAAAGTGAAGAACTGTTGGCAGGGCCCAAGCCATTGCCCACTGAGGGCAACTGTGAGCTTCTACCTCAAGTACATCTTGACTGGGATCACATCTAGAGATATAAATGAGAATCCAGGACCCAGCATTGGCCTGATTTTATGATGTGAATGACAGAGATCAGCCTGAATCCAGTACTGTCTGACTGGAAAAAGATCTACTACAGCAAGTGCCAGAGGGAAAGGTCTTTGATAAAGCACATATAGAGGAGGAACCAAGATGTCCTCTGGGTTAGACAGCTGGGGTGCACTGAGATTCAACAAAAGCAAAAAAAGGTTTAGGCTGAGTTAGCAAAGTTGAGTTGAAATTCATCTGTATAGAACGGAAGAAATACCTTTGCAATTGTCAAGGTATAGATCCATAAATCACTCCCTTGTGAATGCTGATTTCTTCTGAAAAGCGTATTATCATCCATGTCTAAGTATTACCCCATCTATATGCAGGTAAAGATAAACTTCAAACAGAGAATGTTGATTTTTATTTAAAGTATATAATTCTGTAAAATATGACACAGCTAATCTGAACACTGTGCACTGACAAATAATTGTTCTCTTGGGGCTGGTGGACTGAGTGGGCAGTATCCTTCATAAAAAGTAAAGATCCCATTTTTGAGGCACAATGTACACATAAAAATGCTGCTTTGTTTTCCTCACCTTGGGTATGCTGTTCTGTGAACTGCTATTGCTCCTGCACTCTGGAGAATACCTATGGGGATACTCTGCTGTCTCCTATAGCACAGCATGCCTGAGCTTTGGCATCAGTGCCTCTAACTGCTCGTATGACCTGCAAATGAATCCGAATTGTAATATCTGTAACAAGGTGGAAAAGATTTTAAGTTACTTTCTCTGACGTATTTAACCAACAAGAAATGCAGATGCCTCTACCATGCTCCAAAGCAGACCCTCGTGATTGTAACATCCTATCAAAGGATGCCAGTGGCCCACTGCTGCCTGGTGCTGGTGACTTGCATGCTCTTCTAAGTAATCTCAGTTTCCATGGAATCTAGTGAGGGGCTAAGACCTACATAGTTTACTTTTCCATGTATTCATTAAGAGGAAGACATTATTTTACAAAACTGCAAGTAAGTTCAGATTGTACTACAGGCATGTACAGTACCTACTCATACTTAGTTTGAATGCAAACATCCTAGTAACACTGTGTTTCTTGTTTAAACATTCTGGAAAGGCAGTTTTTCTCTAACTTGCATTTGCAGCTGCTTTATCCAACTCAGAGGTACTTATGAAGTATTTGAACTGTAGCCCATGAAACTACTTTTGTTCTCATGCCACTGCCCTTGTCTCACATTTCCCTTTATTATCTGATGCAGCTGATCACATTACTGCTCTCTACCTGCCTCTGTAAAATTAGCTGAGTTGTTATCAGCTGTTCTTAGTGTTTGTTCTTTAAAAAAAAAAAATAATAAATTCAACACTCCATCTCTAAATCATTGTTGAGAAAAGATAGAAAGTAATCATATGGGAAGTTACAGTAGCAGACCTCAGGTTTGAACAATGCTGATGACACATTTAGAAGTAGTAGCGAATAGTTTTGAGGTGGTGAGAGGAAAACAGCTCTTGGATGAAAGACAATTCTCTTCTGAAAAAAAAAAAACAACAAAAAACAGTATCCATCAGCCAAAAACGTTTGCTTTTGCTTTCCTATAAAACCATTCCATGGAAGGGGAATCAACCCTGCAGGTGGGAAAGAACGTCCATTTTTGGCTACTGAAATCCCATCTTACATCAAGAAAACTAAGTACTAGCCACTCTGCCATGGCTACACCTGTCAGTTATCATCAGTTATTTTCTCTGCTGCTGAATAAAGAAGAAAGTTTGGTTGACCAAGGCTTACCATCGCTTACATACTAGCGGTAGCATGCTTTTGTGAGTAAATGGTATAGAAACTCACTGTTATCCAGTTTAGTCCAGCACCTGCTGTATGATTTCAGAGAAGAAAAAGGGAAACGATGAGGAAATCCTCCCTTCAACTTTCCTTCCAGCATTCTCAACTCCTGGCTTTGCTGTGGTCGGAGGAACCTGTTGACATCTGGCTCTTAACTTGTGAAGATTTCCTTCCCCATAGTACGTATGCTTTGCTTTTCAAACAGTAGTTGCCTGCTGATAAGCCAATTTATTTTTTTTTTTTAACTCCTAAAAGTAATTTTTTTTGTTGTTGTTTTTGTTTTGGTCGAACCATTTCTACTGGAACTTTATAATCTCAGCAAAAGCTTTGGGGAGAAAAACCACCTTCTGCTTGTAGCAGTGTGTGACTTTGTACCTGGTTAGATGGCAATTCATGTGCTATATATGCAGCATTAAATAGATGCAATCATAGTTTCCTTAGGAAGTCAGGCTTGAAATTTCTTCCATAGCAGATTTTATTGCCTGGCTTTGGAACTTACTCACTGGCTGTTTTTAAAATGAGGTTGCAAATTTTTGTATAAAAATGTCAGTCAGCCAGTTGTTTTGTTGCCATACAACTTTAGTATGTGAGCACTTCACAAGTTTCCATACAAAATCCCTGCAAGAGAGAGAGAAGTACTGTAATGCCATTTTTGAGGTGAGGAATGAGGAAGAGGTGTGCTGCATCTACTGAGAAAGGACTGTGTCATTGATCATACTCCCAGCAGCCTTGCTGGAGCCCATGGTGCCTCCTAGACAGCCAGTGAAATGGGTTTTCTTTCCACAAAGCCCAGATATGAGGAGCTTATCTCCTGTAGTTCTTACCTTGGTAAAGGCATGGAATAGGGTGAGCATGAATACCTAAGTCAGAGATCACTACAGCAATCCTGTGCCCACCAGTTGCACGTTGCTTAAATGACCTGCTGGAGGTGGCAGAGAAAACCTGAAGGAGAGCAGTATATGGCATGCTCTGGGCATGCAGTTCAGACTGAGATGTACTGCAGTGTCCCAGATACTTGTATGGAGCTGACAGCTACAACATTGTTTGCAAGAAACCTACTACCTTCTGGTGCAGTAGCTGGAGGCTTGTCTCAAAAATGAGAGCTGATATTTAGCAAATGCATCCCAGCCTAGGATTCAATTAGGTCCAGTTGGAAATTTTTGAGAATCTTGGGCTTTATCCACTCTATATCACTACATAGTCAATGAGTAGGTATGAATATTTTTATATATATTTGGATAGCAGTCGAACTTGAAATGTTTGTGTCCTGTTACTTTAAATGTTGTTACAGAAAAACACTTAATGAGGACTAAAAGAACCAGTTTTGGAATTAAAATAAAAAATTAAAGGCACCTCCTTTGTCATGACTAACACTTGAAGGAAGTTATAAACCTTGACTAGCATCTCCAAGTGTCTGGCATAGTACTGTGTTTGACATATTCACAAATAAAATTCTAATTCACCCTATTGTCAGTGAGTTGCTTATACAAAAGCACTTGCATCTTTTGTGAAGGCTGAAAAACTCATCCCATTATCTTCTACTTGAATCTTTCTATTTCTCTGCAATTCACTCAGAGCTCCCGGGCATGTTTGTGACAAATAATTAAGGGCTAATCCTGGAAATATCTTGTATGTGAAGCTGCCATTGAAATCAATAGAGTTCTGAGCATAGAGAACTTGCCCTAGTGAGCCCTTAATCTTCTAGTAAACTGGAGAGCATTTGTTTTGAAGCTCAATGTTTGGTGCAATCATGAGTGTGTATGTACTGAGATTTTATTTTTCATCATTCTTTGCAGTGAGGATGGACACTGTTGTGTTTATATCCAATACCAACACAATGTAGGAAATAGTAGTGGATTTTCTGGAGATATTATTCTCCTTAGCTTATAGACAAACCACTGTTGACTATCAATGATCAACTATACGTCTCCACAGCCATTAAAATCTTTATAATCATCATTACATTATCCTATGATTCTATGAGCCTACTTATATATAAGTAATCAGAGTAGCTTTGATTTTTCTCTTTGCATAAAAGCACCAGAGATAAAAACAGTGAATGACTCAAGGCTTGTTCTTAAGTATAAATGACTAAGGTAACTTACCAAAAAAAACAAACATGATGGATGGCATAATAACATATAAGATAAAGCTTATTGAGAAATGCTGCCATTCTGAAAATTATGTCTGAATAAAACATTTTGCATTGCCAATGTCTGAACAATTCTTTTGAAATTGCTAGCTATTTTGTCATCACGGTTATAAGATTTTTAAAACAAAATTGTAGCTGTGCATATAAAGGTCAGGAACCATAAACAGACAAGCCCTTCCTTTTACTTATATTCTTTGTACTTGAAACAAAGATTTTAGTTCTTTTTGCAGTGAGGGTTTGAGGGTTGTTTTTTTTTTT
>VXAB01002099.1:216702-302414 GCA_013399175.1 Odontophorus gujanensis
AAACCAAAGAGCACTGTAAGGCACAGAAACAGAGTACTCTGATTTGACCTGGTGCCTTATCTTCAGCTTGCCTTAGCACTGATGCAGTTGTAGTTGCTTCTGTGTTGGCCCTGCTCCACCTGCCTTTGACAGAGGAGTAACAGAAGAATGGCCCAGTTCCTGCAGTTTCTTGCTCTTATTTGGCAATACTTGGCACTTTTTTTTTTTTTTTTAAATCTCTACCACCAAAGTACTAGATTTATTCAGAGTGTGATTGATCTCATTCAAATGTCAGTAAAAAAAAAAAAAAAAAGGATGTTCTTAATATCAGCCTATTTCAAACCTTCTGTCTCTAGGACAAGCTACAGCCCAATCTTGGAAGTTCAATGTTGTTCACTTAGTTGCTAGTAACTTTGAAACCCCAGGATCCCAGAACACTTGTATTTCCCTCACTTGGTACCAAAAATTTTGCTCTTTCTCCCCTCATCTATGTAGGTATTTGCCTACCCTCTGACAAGACACTGTACTGCATCTTTGATTGCTGAAGTAATCCAGCATCTATAATTCTGCATCACATCCTCTTGGCTTTTTCATACTTCTGAGACAATAGCAGAGGTTTCTTTCCTCCCTGTCCCTTTATAACGTGCCTTCCATAATAATTTCAAGTGTTGATTCCTGGTCTTCCTTACTGTACTCCTCACAGTCATCTAGTACATACTCTCCTGACGGTGCCCTTCCCTTGCTTGCTACTCTACAAGTGCTTGTAGATGGGGTTACAAGTGATAGTTATACAGAAAAGGTAGTGCTCTCACTCAACTATTAAAAAAATTTTAAAAACCCAACTATGTTGTGCTGTGCTACTGAAGATAGGATTCTGTTCTTGTTGACAGCTTATAAATGCCTAATAGATCAGTGCAGGCAGTTCTATTTCAAAAAGACTTGGTCTATCTTCATCACTGACAAGCTGTGTTATGCATATCTTCTTTTACACTGCTGCCTAGCATTGTAGGCAAGCTTGTCCTTCTAGAAGATGGTTAAGTAAAAGAGAAGCCAGCTGACATGGAAGGAGGAGGGGAAACCCATGCCTTAGCCTGTGAGATGACACTGAAGGAAACCTAGAAAAATACTGGAATGATAATGGGGAAGGCAAGAGTTAGATAAAATGTGGAATGGGAACGGTGCTGTGGAGAAGACAGGAAGGCAGGACAGGACCACAGGGTGTAGCACAAAAGAATAAAGAAAAGTCAAAGGGACAGAAGCTACAGATTAAAGAAAAATAGATATAAAAATGTAGGGAAATGGGGAACCTGATAAAGTGAGCTTCGAATTACTGAATTGCTTAGATAATTTACTTTAATCATGGTTAATTTTATTGTTTTTCCTGTTCTGTTGATACTGCAATTTGTTCTTGAGCCTAGTATCTCTTACCACAACAACAATTATTGTGTTTGGGAAGTGTTAAATGGGTAAGAATCAAAGATTGTGTGAGCTAATTCCACTGGGCAATATTGAAGGACAGATCTCTCCAGAAAAATACTGTTCTGTTGAAATCTAATAGTTCATAGGACTGCTGTGATGGGAGAATATGAATGCCTAATGTTTTGCTTTGACAATGTAAAAGCATTTATATCAATTTGATGTGAGTTATTTATTAAAGATAAGATGTTAAATACAAGAATTTAAGTGAAATGAATCAAAATATTGAAGTCTAATAATTTAGATGAAATTAAAAGTTCTGATTTTGAAAGATTCATTAATTAATTGAATTCTTGACATGTTTATTTATTTTCAGTTTTTTTACTCAATAATATGAGATTTCAGAATAATTTGTGGAATTAAATAACTCATTCTAAATCAGGAACAGAAATAACTTCTAATACCTATTTAGTTGGTTGATTTAAAATTTAATAAAATCTCATTTTCCTAAACGTTGAAAGGATAGATTAGGAGTCTGAAAGAGATGGCCATGATTCTCTAGATGAGTCTTTTATGCGGTAAGAATTCATTCAATCAATTTCTGTTTTAGCAGAAACCCAATGCTTAGAATATGATTTAATTTGTCAAAACCATTAAGTTTTGCTTTATTGCACCTAAGGTTAATTACTTTGAATGTAAATTTGTGCCTTGACACCAATATGAACGTGTTTAGTTTCCAGTGATCTTCCAGCCACTGTGTTTTGTTAGGCTTTCATCTACTAGATTGAAAAAAAATCTGTTCTTCATATTGGTGTTATGGACTGGGATTGTGATATTGTTTAATGTTCCCTGTATAAAATTAATAGACTGAGATCTTTGACTCCTTCCTTATCAAAAATGTCAGCATTCTTTTAGTAGCTGTTCATGGAGTTTTTTTGTTTCATCAATATCTTGTCTGAATTACAGATACCAAAATTCAACAGTGCACTTGCTACCTTTGAGACACATACAGAATTTGTAATCAATGTCCCTCTATCTAAATCTGCAGGTAGAATATCAGCCTGTTACACTAATGTTGCACTTCAAATCATTTAGAGTCCAAATTCAGCTGTTTTTATCACATCAACTTCAGGTCCTGTCTAAATTTCTGACTTCTGTTAAATCAAATTCTTCTAAAATGTTTATTTTCACTGTTCTTGCTGACTGATATGAAGTTTTAGACTTCCTTGTGGAAAGCAAGTAACAGAAGCGAAGAACAAACTACTCAGGCTATCTTCAGTAACCTTTATGTTTCTCTATTCTTTGAGATCAGTTCATCAGTTTTTAATCCATTTAAGACTTAGTCAGTTGATTTTGTGTTCTCCAGATTTCTTGATCAAAACATTTACATGTCACCAAACCACATGCCCTGGAGAAGCCTTAGCTATGATTAGTGTTCATTCTTCCAGGAAAATTCATAATTTATAAATTTATGAAATTATATATATTCACATAAACCTTTCAAGACGCACCAACTTTTTTAAAAGGTTCCTTTTAAACAGAGAGCCATAGAGGACAAAAACAAATGTCATAGCAGAGCGAGGGACTTGGCTTTATTGAGTGAGTAATGCTTCTTTCTCATTCCACTCTTCAACATCCCCAAATTATGGCTCAAGTATTTGTTGTGGGGCCAGCAGTTTGAAGGATGATGCCAAAATGACCCAGCTCATTTTCAAAAATCTCTTTCTCTCTCTTGCTGACATCTTATTCCTAAATAGCAGGAAAAATGCTGTTGTTTATATATATATATATATTTGAAGACAATCATTTGTCCTCTACTGAAAATGTGAGATCTGACTACTTGGAGTAAAGAACTGCCTCACACCTTCTAAAAAGTGCATTGCAGGATATGGTTTGTATTTAATTAGTTTGACTTTTTTGCTAATGTATGCAGCTATGTAAGTGCCTGAAGCTGATTGTGCACATTTACTGCTATTTTTGTATTAATACAAAAAATATATCTTTAATGTCTGTTCACTTTATTACTTAATCAGAGTGTGTTTTCTGCAGAGTATCTGGAATGCTAAATTGCATTCATTTGAGATATAGTTACAATTCTGCAAGAATATCAGGAAAAGATCACAAGGAAAACCATTAAGGAAGAAATGAGCAGATCTGAAAGAAAAAAAAAAACAACAAACAGAAAAACAGAAAACGAAAAAAGCACGATGTCCATCAGAGTGAGAGAAAATTACTATAAAATCAGAAGTAACACTTACTCAAATACAGGATAAATGAAGACAAGTTTTGGAGGCATTTGTCCCAAGACAGGCAGGAGTCTAGGGAACCTTTCAATTTTATCAGCTTGCAAAGCAATAGGGGACTGCAAGGCAAAGCTATGGGCTTAATATGTGGCAACAGTAAGAAAACTGTCAGAACTAAATTACTGATCTTTACCTGCCATATTCCTGACAAATGCCTGCCTCTTAATAAATGTCTATGCATGGAGTCCATCACCCTGCCATTAGCTGCCTCAAAGAGTGTCTGTTGTCTTCTAATGTGTTCCCTGCACACTGAAAGGTGAATGCTGAGGCACCTAAGAAACTTAATTTCCACCCATTTTAGATAGTTTTGGAGGTGTCAGTCACCCTTCACTGTCAGGGGAGTCTAAGCTATTAGATGTTTCACATTTTGGACTTAACCAGTGTGATTATCTCTATTGTGAAATTGGCTGTGCTGTCAAATGGGGTCTTCAAAAGAGCTAGAACTAAACAGGAAATTATTGTTGGTCATCTATTACAATTACAGGTGTTTTTTTCTGACATGACTAATGCTGTAGCCATGATGTGTTGAGCAGTGTGGAAGAAATGGCATAGCTGCATAAGGAGGTGTATTTTGTGAAAGTTGAATAATAGTCCCTGATTTGATTATTAATATGGTTTCTTCAAAGTTTCTGGTTGAACAAGAATGTGCACCATAGAACATCAAACACGTTCCTTTTCTTTGTGTGATTGTTGAGATGAATAGAGGAAAGAGCAAGCTAAAGGGTCTGATACAACATAACAAAGCGCTGTGCATTAAGTGATTATGGTAAGTTTCTCTGCCTGACTGCCTAAGGAAAATAACTCAGCATGGGCCAGATCCTCATCTGACACAGTGGTGTAGATTCAGAAAACAGAAAGGAATTTGTAACTATAAATATTTTGCCAATTCAGAGTAACTGTGATGTGAAAAATTGTATAACAGAGGCTCTCCTGTACTGAGTCATTCTTTCTGCATGTACCCACTCTGGTGAACTCCCAGCATACTTAATTATGTTACCATACTCTGCCCTCCTCAACAGTCATGTTTTTAATAACTTAACTCAAGACTGTTATGAATAATTTAAGACTTGTGGGGAGGAAGCTGGGAGAATTTTTTTTTATTTTATTTTTTGATTCCTCAAAGCCAGCTTCTCAGCAAACACAAGAGCCAGGCTTTGTCAGCAATGCTTTTTGCTTTCTTTCCAGCCATATTACTCCCTTCTCCCTTAACAAACCTCTCAATCTTAAAGTCACTACACAAAACAGACTAAAGCAGGCTGCAAACAACAGGCAGGTGCATCTTGCTTACTTTAAGAAATTAAGATTTGGATATAATTCTAAGATAGCTCTAGGCTTCTTCTCTGGCTGACAACAAAATAGTTTAGATCAAGATTAAGATGGTTTAGGAGGACAGTTTAAATCCCCCCATCCACCTCAGATAGGGTTAAGGTATGGCCATCTGCAGTCATGAGAAATCAAGGTGATCCACCAGGACTAGGCGAGGTTTGGGTCTCAGAATCAATAGAAAGGAAGTAAAATAGAAGGGAAAAAGTAGTTCTAATTAGAGTATGTTTACAAACCTTATTTTTCCATAATCCTGACTACAATATCAGTTAAACTAGACCCCTAGCTGTGAGATGAGTAAGTGTGGCTGAGTACAGTTTCAAATCCACTAGCTTAAAATAGAGAACACAATCAGTACTATGTGCTCTGATCTACCTCTGTGGAAGTCTACACACTTTGGTTGGCTAGCATTTCAGAAACTGACTTTCTTACAGCTCAAAGCTCACTTGGATGAAGGGATAAAGAGCAAGTGGATTATTTGTGTTTCAGTAAACAAGTAGCTGCATAGAAATAACTTTACAGACAAAAGAAGTAATATTTCTATTTAATTTCTGGCGTTTTTGGTAGTGTGGAGGGTGTGTAATTGGCATAGGTAGCAGAAAGTAAACCTGTTTTTTCACTGCTATGTGTGGTGCCTGATGATTCCTGCTGCAGTAAAGATGAGGAATTTTTGATATAATATTTCCACTGGGGATTTATAATATGTTCTATTGTTTTGAATCAAATGGAAGATCAGGTAGCATCTCTAATTAGAAAAAAAGAATTCAGTTCTTTTAACAATAATGAAGCAAATATATTTTGGAAGGAGCTGCATAAGAGTTTCTTCTCTCAGTTCTTTGAAGTCTGAGAGATTTTGCTCATTTTTATTTTTCAATGCTTCCTCACGTTGCAGAGCCAATGGGGAGTGTGTTTTGTTCTCTCACTTTTGCTGAGTTCACATGATGCCACTCCTTTTGCTAATGCCATCATGTCAGATCCAATCCATAAATAGCCATTGTGCATTAAACCACTTTGCCACCTTGCATCTTTCTGTTACAGAATTCATTGTGTGCAACAAAGCAGTCAGCAGATTTTTCTCTGTGGTTGGCTGGCAAAGCAGAAGATCTGGTAGGAGCTGGTCTGACAGGGAAATGATTGATGACCATAATTGTCCCTGTCTGGATGGGAAGTGTATCACCTACCAATTTGTTCTGTTCCTGCTGGCTAGAAAAGCAAAGGTCCTGACTCCACTAACAAAATAGCTGAAGGTCTTTGGCATAGCAGCAAACCTCTGCACCAACTATTAGAATTGGTTGACACCTATTTGCTATGTGAATAAGGAAATCTAAGCTTTCTTACCCTCTAGCTATAAATTAGGTGAGCTGTGGTTTAATTCTACTGTGCTGAGAGGGCAGGAGACATAAACAAACCAAGGTAGTTAATTCTGCAACACTGGGACAGCATGTGCCTCACAGCTCCAAATGGTTGTCAAAGTCTGGGGAATACATGGCTTTAAAAAAGAATACCCTTCAAACTGTTCCCTGGTTTTCAGACTCACACATTCTCAACTTATACAGTGTGCCCTGAGACAAATGATTGTAAGGTGACTATGTATTTCATTCTTGAAACAAAACGAATTTCTCTATGTGGTCCCTGTTAAGCCGGAGTGGGAGGGCAGTGAGGTACTGTAGGAATACAAGGAAGGCCAACCTCACATGGGAACTAGGAAAATTATTGCTGTGGTCATACTCAAAACATATTGAAGTAGCTGCAAGGCTTCTCAACAGCTAATGTGTTTCTCCTCTGCAAGGACCAAAACGGATATTTTCTTTCCTTTGGAGAGAGGCTTGAGACATCTCATCCTATTATCAAAGAACACTCCCACATTCAAAGGGCAGTACAAACTCTCATGATTTTATCAAGAGTTTTCTTGTAGTCAGTGCTCTCCTAAAAGTGATAACGCACATCTCAGGTGTTTTTTCAGCATCACAATATTGTTATTGTTACTGACTGGGAAATCAGTTTGAAACTAGGCATACATGAAGGAGTGGTGGTAAGATGCCTCAGTAATTTTTTTTTTTTTAATCTTTTTAAGAACGTCTTGTGATACTTTCAAAGCAAACTTGCTATTTTGTTTAGTTTCTACCTTTAAATGGTTCCTGTTGAGGATTTCAAGCCAGGTGCATAGCATGTGTCAGGTGAACAGGGATGTGGGCACTTTGCCTAGGGAAGAGACACTTTTATGGAAAGCAGCTGCACAAGATGGATAAAAATCAGTGTTCCTTTTGAAATATAAACATGAATGCATTTAGTTTGGCATGTCTTTTAAAGGTCAAATCTGTTCATAACGACTGAGGAAAAAAATAAAGCACAAAAAAGCACAGAACATAGCTTGTATAAAACAGAACTTGCAGTGACTATTTCAGCAGATTAAGAGCAGAAGCAGTTTCTGAACTGTAGTATTCATGTGCTGTATTCAGTGAAAATTTGGTAGTGTAAACTTTTGCTTTTCTTTTGTTTTAATTTGAAGACGACCTATTTAAAATTAAAGTCTTCTGTGGATGCTGCATAATAGACTGCAGATTGCCTGCACTGTGACAGTCTGGACAGTTCTCAACCACTGTGCAGGTTTTCCTGTCAAAATAACAAGAGTTTATGGTACTTTCAAGAGAAGGTTCTTGAAACCACTGAATGCACATATTTTCTGACTAAGACATCTTTCCAGGATAATCTATTTTCTCTAAAGAGGAAAGGATTTTCAAAATCTGTATTTCTTAATTGAGTTGATCCATTTAAATTGCACATCTCAATTGTAAAAATTTCTTCCTGTTATGGATTGATTTTGGTTATTAGGACTGTTCATCATCTGGCTTTATACAGTTTAGACTTCATTCTTACTCTTCTGGTGAAGATTTTGTGAAGGAAGAAGAAATAATCCACTACTTCCCACAATCTCTGCTGATTCTTTTCCAAGTCTAGGAATAGCTATTAATTCTTCAACACTTTTTTTAACTGATCGAGAAGCCATTACCTTAAGGCACAGATTCTAGTCAGGTATGTCAGTTCAGCAGAATATTAATTTCTGCGGGAAAAAATGCAAAGTTGTGTGGAAATTGTTTTCTCACTCTTGATCTTTGTGTTTGTTTTCCAGTTTTTGGTATCCTATCTATCTGTCAGCTGTGGTCTTGAGGCCATCTTGTTTTCTTTTTGATTGGATACTACTTTGCCTTTGGCTTTTGTTCCAGAATCTTTTCCTGATTTCTTTTTCTGAAAACAGTTTATCTAGAGAATAACATTATGAACTCTAATTCTGTTTAATTTCTTCCTGTTTTAGGTGGTGGGAATTGTATTAGGAATAAGGCCAAATAACAGTTTAGATGTAGATTTCAACTATGTAGAATTTTCCCTCTAAAATTTGGTCTGGTGAGGAATTCACTCTCTGGTAACAGAAATGACCCCAAAACTGGAGAGGGTCTTGAATAAATGAAAACTTAATAAAGTCCATAGCTTGCTTCTACATGGCTGTTAGCAACCAGTGCTCAGGATTGTGAAACTCCCACTGCTTAGGGATGTTCAGAGCAGCTGCCTTGTGTGGCAGGGTTAGCTGAGCCGCTCAGAGGTGTTTGGAAGAAACACAACAGGGAAGAGTATGCACACTGTTACTGAGTAAATTAGAACTTTTACCGTCAAAAAATAGTAGGGCTTGAGATTTGTCTAAACCCATGGAGGGGTGCCTTGCTGTCGTATTTGCATGCTGACTTTTCTCCACTCATGGACATAAGCAATGCAATTGTTTGCTATTTTCAAAACTAGCTAATCAACCAGCCTGAGGCAGCTGGTCAGTTAAATACTCAGCAATTCACTATCTCACAAGGTAGAAAGGAGTACTCTCTTTCCTCCTACAGGTAAAGGTAGCTGAAGGAAGCTCTTGTGACTGATATCTCCATTATCAGTTCTCTGATGGGCTCCTCACATGAGAGGGAAGCTGGTGGCCTACTTGTCTAATTTGGATTACCTGAAATGTAGATTTCTGTTTCAGGTTACTTACGCCTCCTCAACAGTCACCAGTGAGAATCAGGCATTTCATGCCACATTAAGTGTTTGAGAGAGGGGAGGAATGGCTCTTATATGTAGCTTCTTTTCCCCAGTAAGTCCATGGGGAGCAGATATGATAATTGACTGTCCAGCTCAGACTAGGCAATTAGATTTTATCCAGCTATAATGTTGTGCAATTATCTTGTACAGCTCAGTTAGAATCTGTCAGAGCAGCTTTCTAGCAGAGGAGAAAATCATGAGAAGGAGCTCTAAAATATTCAGAGCTGAATTTGCTTTATTTACATGTGTGTTCTGCTTACGTTATATCAAGAGAAATATAACAGAACTGCCTTTGTTAGTGTTATTATTAAAATTATTTCCTTTTGGAAAGGAAATAACTTCACATATGATCATAGGCAAACACCAGACAAGATTGGTTTTCTTTTTTTCTGCTGATTCACAAACTCACATATCTAGGAATTCACATCAACATCACGTCATAAGACTAAATATTTACTTTGATATTAATAAAACAACAAGTAAATTACACCTAAGGTGTTATTCAGGGGCACCTGACATAGTATGATACACATTTATACTTGTTTCCAGTAAGTAAAATGTAATAGATTTTCTAGACATGGTTCTATTTCAACTTGCAGATGACACAAAGCTTGCCTGCATGGTGTACTGACTGTGACCAGAATAATGTTAAAGAACAACACTTTATAGTATTCACTTTATGTTCAATACCGCTGCGCATGGTAAATTATTATGTGCATGACTCAGTATGGCACATACAATGGATTGTGAGGAAAATGGAGAAAAAGTCAAGTCTATTTCTGCTACAATACTTAAAAACAAAAACAGCAAAACAAAAAAAAACAAAAAAAAAAAGCTTTATTGCTTTGAAAAGAGCAGAACTGTAAATTACTTATATGCTTTATCTTCATGAGAAAGAGCAACTATTGTCCAAGGAATTAGCAAGTAGGGAAACAAGCCTGCCCTGAGCTTCACATTACTGCATAGAGGTAGCATTAGGTTTGCCAGCTAAACTATTTGACAAGTCTGCCAGTGAGTCAGATCCTGCTGCTAAAGAAATATCTTTCAAAGCCCAGCATCTGGGTCCTTTATTGCAATCCAAGAAGAATGGGAACAATGTTTTTGTTTAACTGTAGCTGGCATAGGCTTAGACAGAGCTGTCAGAGTTACCATTGCATTTATCTTATTTCAGTTAGTTTGTTTTCTTCCAGTTGCTTGTTTTATTTGGCTTTTTTGGTTTATTCTCCATCACATCCTTCCAATATTGCTTCCTATTTTATTCTAAATGCCACTGGTTGAAAGAGTTGGTTTCTTCTCTACAGTGAGTTAGATGTAGATTTTCCCAGTGTGTTTGTGTGTGTATACAGGCAAGTTACTAAACAGAAACTCACTCTTTACATCTGTAAGCCCAAGGAGAGATATTCACATGTTTATTTAAGTTCAATGTAGTTTCTCAGTTGAAAGGGCATATAAATTCATCTCAAATGGATAGGGAAGATTTGTTTTTTACATTCATATTCTAAGCAGAATAGGGTCGTATTCTAATTTACTGATGCTGAATCCTCTTGATTGAATAACATATCTTCAGCATGACTAAGGGGATCATGTATTGCAAAATGTAGCAGAGTAGCTCTGTGTTTCCAAATTATGTCCAAGAGGATAATAAGTGAAAATGGTTACCCTTGAGTGCAGAATGCAGGCTGCTCCAGGGGAAAGATTGACTTATCAAGTCCATCATATAGGTCACAAAAAACATAACTTGCCAGATACCTTCCCAGAAATATTCTCAGCCTGCTCACATGAATTAGAAGCGATAGTACCAACTCTAGTTCTCTTGTACTTTCACTAGTAATACTGTGCTTGACCTTGTGCCTTTTCCTACGTATCCTATAGATGAGTTGTGCTTTCTTGGCAAGATGATCAGAATTCAGTGTTGTAGTTTGGGGCAGGATGCAAACCAACCTAAACATTTACAGTGACTTGCAGACTCTGAAACAAATAGGAGATTTTTAAAGGACGTGGATTTGACAATATTCTGTAATTCTCAGTCATTCTGAGACCAAGAAATTAAAAATTTGTATTTGGAATCATAGAGTCATGGAATCATAGAATTGGTCAGGCTGTAAAAGACTTTCAGGTTCAACAAATCCAACCTCAACCTAACTGTACTACCTTAATTCTAACCACTAAATCATGTCTCTGAGCACCACATCCAGACAGTTTTTAAACACACTCAGAGATGGTGACTCAACCACCTCACTGGGGAGACTATTCCAGTGCTTAACAACCCTTTCTATAAAGAAGATTTTCCTTACATGCAACCTAAATCTCCCCTGACACAACTTGAGACCATCTACTTTGTCCTGTAACCTGTCACCAGTGAGAAGAGACCAACCCCTCTCTCGCTGCAATCACATTTCAGGGATTTGAAGAGAGCAATAAGGTCTCCTCTCAGCCTCTCCTTCCTCAGGCTAAAAAGCCCCTATTCCTTCAGTTGCTCCTCATAGAGCATATTCTCCAGGCCCTTTACCAGCTGTTTTGCCATTCTTTGGACCTGCTCCAACACCTCGTTATCCTTTCTGTACTGAAGTGCCCAAATCTGAATACAGTACTCAAAGTGGGGCCTCACCAGTACAGAGTGGGAGTACAAGGGGAGGATTACTTCCCTAGTCCTGTTTACCACACCATTCCTGATACAGGCCAGGATGCCATTGGCCTTATTGGCCACCTGGTCACACTACTGGCTCATATTCAGCCTACTGTCAATCAGTGCACCAAGTTCCCTTTCCACCAGGCAGCTTTCCAGCCACTCCTCCCCAGGCCTGTAGGGTTGCCTGAGGTTGTTATGACTTAAATGCAGGACCCGACACTTGGCCCTATTGAAATCATACAGTTTACCTTGAACCATCAGTACAGACTATCCAGGTTCCTCTGTAGTGCCTTTCTACCCTCAGGCAGATAACACTCCCTTCCAACTTGGTTTCTTCAGCAAATTTACTGAGGGTGCACTCAATCCCCTCATCAAGATAATTGATGAAGATGTTGAATAGTAGCGGTCTCAGTACCGAGCCCTGGGGAACACCACTTGTGAGTAGATGGATTAAAGTTTTCCATAAGAATATAGCCAACTTGAGAGAAGCTTTGGTTCCTTTTAGTACAGGAAGACAGAACAATTCCAAAAGCAGGAACAACCTCTCAGGAAGAAAAAAATCTTTTTCTTTAAAAATTTTGAGGTATTGTTCAAATTTATATAAATGTGAAGATATTTGCATTCCCTCCATAAGCTCTGTTCTGTTATATAATCATTCACAGAAACATATTATTTGTTCTGATATAGCTATCTCTTAAAGGCTGTTCTACTCGAAGTGTATAGTAGTTTGTAAAATTTCTGCTATTTTTTAACATTTAAATTGTATCATCAAAAATATAGCCAGTGTCTGAGCAAATAGTCATTTCTTAAAATATTCTAGCTATTGACTTTCTTGATTAAATGAAAAATTGTTCTTCTGCTTTTCACATTATTGCACTCTTCATTTGACTACTGGTGGGTGGATATTTTAAACAGAATCTTTTTGATTAGGAAAGTGTAGATGATATATTATTTTCTCACTACCAAATAATCCCCCCATTAGAGAAAATGTGAGTGGTAAATGAGAATTTTTTCCTTTGGATGTCCACTGTTTACATATAGCAAGTTTCCCAGGAAATGCTCATTGGTATTTGTAAATGATCTGTTCTCCATCTGAGAGCTTTAAGTACTGGAGGCAGCTGTTCATGCTTTGCCCCATTTGTAAATAGTTTTAAATATGCATGATCATTTCTGGCTGATTGCTTTATTTGCAGGATTTATGAGTTTTTTGACTTCTCTTTTACAGCATAATTCACCATAGCGTTTCCTGCACCTTCTTTTCCAAATAAACAGAAAAGCAGCACAATTTGTAAGGCAGGATTTTAGAAAGAGCTGTCAGAAAACGTAAAATCAGAATGTCAGTAATTCTTATGTTAAGACTGCTAATCACTTACCCCCCAGGAGCACTTTTTTCTCCCCTCCTTATTCAATATGCCATATGTCAGCAATTATCAGTGAGTCAAATTACAGCTCAGCACAGTTTTGCTCATGCAGTTTGTAGAGAAGGCAGGAACCAAAGGTAATCCAGCAACTATTTTGTAAGTGCAATGCAAAGGGCAAATGGAAATTGGTTAGAAAATTATGGATGATGAAATGTCAGTGTTATAAATTATTTTTGCTTTAGTGTTCTGGGTGGCAAGGAGGAGCTTAATAAATAAGGAAGAATTTTAAAATTTCATGTGTTTTGGCAAAAACCTGTAAATCCTTGCACTCTGAGACCCCAGAAGAGCTCTAACTGGAATAGGGATCCCCATCATGCTAATGGTGTTTGTATGAGGTCACACAGATGAACACGAAGACATGATCCATTTTGACCTGCACAGTGCAGTGTTCTAGGCTTAATACACTGACTGTGACAGATGGAAGGGAGGCCAGAGTTACATACGCTTGTTTCTAAAATAAAGGATAGGTGCATATTGCTGTTGCCACAGGGGAGTAACTCAGACCACAGAACTCTTTTGAGCTCCATATAAATACCAAGCCCCAACTCTCTAGAGTTAAGGATTTCCTGGTTGTTTCCCAGAATTCTCTGCAGATTTTTCAAATATGTCTGAGTACATATGCACATGAAATCATTTATCTAAGACTGTTCAAAAGCAGATGTGAAGTGTCACAGCAGAAATAATGCTTAAAGGATTTAAAGCAGTGATAACAATGAACACTACTCATAGGCACTGCAGTTCCCAGCAGAAACTTAGTACTTTTTACAGTTAAGTACTTTTACAAAAAGCATAGAAGTTAAAGAACATTAAAATAATTATTTTTCTCCCTATGCTAATTTCTCAAAGCCCAATTTTTACCTATTCCATATTTATAATCAAAACCATCACATGGAACGGTGACTCAGAGTAGTACAAACTAGATTTTGATTTTTTTTGTCTCTTTAAACTTTTCTTTGTACTGAGACTTTCTTCTATTGTTTGAGGTGTTGCATAACTGACATTCATAAGAAAATGTCTGACAAGCCAAGACATACTGCAAATGCGCATCAAACTTACCTATGCCTCACCTATCTATAACCTTTAGCAAAAGATTTTATTTCACTTCTCTATTTTGCCTTCAGGAGCCAGAGCCAATATTATATTTTCTAGTTTGAACTTGTTTCTAGGTCTTCAACCTGGTTTCTCAGAATGCTAACTATCACATGCTTAACATCATGTCCATCGTATGTCATCTCATTTCTTTTTCCTATTTGTCTTCAAGTCACTTACAATCTTGAAAGAGGGATTTCAAATATCTCCTCCATTGTAGTTTGAATTGTATCTAGCATTGTATTTCTACGTACCAATTCTTCAGAAAATATATCTACTGTGTCTGAATTCATACTTAAGAAAAAAACACAAATAAAAAATACAAAGAAACTAAAAATGAAATAATAATAATGAAAAAAATGTATTGTTGTACATCATTAAGAAACATTTCCTAGATAATTTTTTAAATATGATGAAATATCATATTCCGGATAATAGGAAGCATTTGAAGGACTATTCTCTGTCACATCTAGGTATCCTGCAGCTGTGTAACCCAACTGAAATCTGTGTTTGCAACCTAGTTCTGATCAGAGCCAGTCCGATAGCGTGCTACATTTTTCTGAGCATTTGCTGATTTAGATTTGTACTGATTCAAAAGTTTCATGTGAATGAGACTGAGATTGCATGCTAGAATGTATGACTGAAGAATTTCGTATTACCTCCCCCTACTTTGTTACTTTTCAAATCAAACAAGTTTCTAATGGGCTATTGTCAGGATATTTAATATTCTGACAGAATTATTGTGTGGCCTTAAATAAATATATGCCCATCCTCTGTGTCTCAGATTGCTGGCATTCTAGCTGTCATATAGCTGGTCATTTTCATGGGGCCTTTCTCAGGCACAGGGATGTACATTTCTATTACAAATTTATAAAACAAAGATTGCAATAAAAACATGCTGAAAATTGTATTTTTCCAATTCCTTTCACCATCAGACATTTGGCTGCAAAAAACTCTGTTCCCAGGTTCTGTCAGGTTTTCATAGAGTAACTCAGATTACTGGCAGCACATACTTTGAAGCAACATTCTGTGTACTGTATGTCCTTTGAAAGCATCTAGAAGTTCCTGCTAGGGCAAGGACCAGCATACCTGCTGCAATAACCAAAAACCACAAGCCAAGAGTCTTTCATAAAGCCTTTCTCTTCTGGTGGAAGGCATTGGGCATTATAAACAGCAGCTGGGAAGAGTAATGAGCAAATAATATAGACAGCATAGCAGGCAGCAGTCCATGTTTATCAGACAACTAACTTATCAAATTTGTTTCTTGTAAGTGCCATTATAAAGAACGATTTCAAGGAATGTTTTGAAAGACAGCAACAAGGTCATTTTGTGGATTCCTGCAGGGAGCTCAAAGGTGTTTGTCTAAAAAAAGTGTGGGATGGAACTGGCTGATGGGTAATGGGGGTTGACATGGCAGTGATTGGGTGGTGGAGCAGAGGATTGAGAGTAACATAAGGAAAGGCTGGTTATTTTTAGTGCAGAGCAAGTTCATTAGAGTAAGGCTGAAATATGGAGACGCTAATTAAAAAAGTGGGTTAGAATGAATTCTTTTGCTACATTATTTTATATTATATTATAATTGTATCTAAAATAGAGATTTAAAAATGATTCATTAAGATTTAGAAAAAGGTTTGGTGTAAAGATGTAGGAAGAGAGCTAAGAGAAGAAAATGGGAAGGTTATCTGTCAGTGGCAAGATGAAAGTTCTCTCAAAAGTGATCAAGAAAGAAGAAAGGCCAGAAGAACAGTGGAGAGAAAGTTAAGAGTTCAGATTGCTTGTGAACAGACCAGGGATGTCCAAGATATTGGTGTGATAACTCATGTAGATAGAAGGGGTCAGGTCTGAAACAAAGAAACAGACTTAAAATGTACCTCTCTTACTCCTCTGCTCAGCAGAACTGTCTGGTGGAAAGGGCAGCCTTAGGAATAAAAAACTGAGAAAATCACAAGAGAAGCTAAAGGAACAAAGAATTCCAGCTGGAAAACTGTAAGAGGTCTGCATACTTTGAGGAAGTTTATAGTCTACTGTCAGAAATAAAATTGGAAATAGATCAACAGAGTGTTAATAACTTAGTTTCCTATCCAAATCCAGAATTAAATTATTAAAAAAAAATTAAAATAGAAAATGAGATGTCACATTAGGTCACAGATGAACATGGAAAAATGCTACTAGAGAGTGCAGAATCAATGAGAGTGAAATAGCAGAGGAAAGAAAACCATTAGAGGAGATGGAAATCACAGATTTCAGTCTGTTCTGTAGATGGAAAATGGAGCCAGCAGGGAAATGCAGTGGAAGAAGTAGTAGTGGATGTGAAATGAATGAGCAGCAAGCAGCCTTCATTTGAGAGAACAAAGGAAAGCATACAGAAATAGATGAATAAAATAGTACTTGTTTATAAATGAATCAGGTGAGATGCACAGCTAGACCCAAAAGGATGAAACATCTATTTCTCCATATCTCTTTCCCATTTATCTTTAAATTCCACTTTGTGACCAATATTAATATGATTCAAAATTGTTGTCCCTACACCATATAATCTGAGACTGGAAGAGGTAGAGGGCTAGCCGTGAGTGACTGATGGAGCACCTGAAGACAGCTAAATACCTCAGTCCTGTAGAAGAAGTTTCAATTGAAATTTATAGCTTTATACATCAAATTGATTTAAGGTAAAAAGCTGTAGTAATATGAGAACTGCCAACAATAATTTTCTTCCTTCCTTTTGCCAGTTATGAACAAATATGAAAACATTCTAAAATACAAAATGAGCCCTTTGTTGGTGAGAGAATTGCAATTACTTCTCATTGAGGCACCATAACAGAAAATCTTTCCTGCATTTCTCTTCCCTTTTGAGACTGAACACCAGGATACGTCTTTTCATACTGGCATTTTTGATGCAGATAATTTGTCTCCTTGGACACTTTGCACCCCACCTGTTTAGGCTAAAAAAATAAGAAACTATTTTGAGAAAGATTAGAATTCTGTTGTGCTTTTTTAAAGCAGGAATGTTGAAAAATTTAATCGACAAGGTATTTGATCATTGCATTTTCATAGCTGCTTTTCGAACTTCACAACTGCCACAATCAAGAAATAATAATTCAGTGCTCTTCGAGGGAGTTTATTTTTAGTCCATGATGCTTCACTTTGTTCTTTTTTTGTCCCTCTGTCTTCCTGATCTTGATGATCTCAAGTTAAAGTCATCAGAAAATTGCTCTTAAGTTTGCTATCATCTTGTTAACCACAGGGATATATCATAGAAAATAAACAGAATTTCTATGCATGGTAAGTAGCTGTTTTGCAAAATTGCTTCTTCTCAACGTTAGCTTCATGAGTTTTATGAAATTAAACACAAAGAAGTCCTGCACATAACTCAGACCGAAGCCAACTAGATTAAAAACAATTCTGCTAAGTTGGTCCTAGTGATCCTAGTGGACAATATGTTGAACATAATCAAAGAATGTGCCTTTGCAGAAAGGAAGCAAACAGTCTTCTGGGTACATTAGGAAGAGTAACACTTTCACTCATGGAAAATGGTCTCTGCTCCACACTAGTGAGACTGATCTGAAGTGCTGGGTCCGTTTCTGGGCTTCTTGATATCAGACAGACAGGGACGTACCAGAACAAGTACAGTGAAAGGCTGCAAAAATGCTCAAGGGACTGAAGCTGAGTAGAGGTTGAGAAAGTTGGGACTGTTTAACCTGGAGAAAATAATGCTTAGCCATCTGTATGAATATCTGCTGAGGAGTGTAAAGGAGATGGATCCATACTCAGTGGAGGCTTCTAGGAGCACAAGGGGAAAAGAGCACAAACTGAAAAACAGGAGATTTCATGTAAATATAATCCAGGTGTTTTTTTGTTTGTTTGTTTTTGTGAGAGCGATCCAGTAGTGACAGGTTGCCCAGAGAACCTGTAGAGTCTTCATGTTTAGAGATATTCAAAACCCAGCTCAACAAAGTCTGTGGCAAACAGCTCTGTATCCAAACAGAAGTTTATATTACCTATTCCCTAGAGATGTCTTCCAACCTCAGTCCCTCTGTGTTTCTGTGGTTTAATCTTGGCTTTTGTTTTAATAATATATGCAAATCTTTCTTCCAATAAACATCTGTGTTTGTTGCAGAGCATGCACTTAAATTATTTCAGGATGCACTTAAAGTATTTCAGGATGCCATATAATGTGTTGGTGAAAGCATCCTTTTACTGTGTAAGTATTAGTAACAACTTCAAGCATGTGTATGAACCTTAATTGATGGGAAGATTTTAAAGATTTGGTTTCATTCAGATAAGGGAGAAAATATCCAGCAACAAGGAAGCTGGCAATAGTGCCTTCTGCTGTCTTAACATTCTCATAAAGCAGCAATGACTTCTGCACCAAAAGTTCTTTATCAGTACTACTCTTCTATTTACCAGCCACTGCTCATAGTTAATGGGTGTAGATTTCAGAATAATTTTTTTCTTGTCTAGTAATAAATGCTGATCTTTTGCAGATAGTGTCATTGTGATAGTACTGATACTGGTGGGTTTAGTTCATAAATTTGCTGACAATGTCAGATAACTTTTTCTAGATTTTTTTGATGACCAGAATATGGCCCAGGTTTCAGAGTGTGTCTCTTCATTTACTCTATTTTCTTCTATTGAAAGTAATATATGAAAGGACATTCCCAGGTAACAAAGTTCCTCTTTCGCCTTCTTTCATTCTTCTTTTACATCGTGGTTTCTTATACTGAGTATCTCCTCTCTGTCTATTGTGTGGAACTCTGTATATTTTTATTACTCTTAGAATTTCTTTAAAAGTATTCACTTTTTTTTTTTTTTTTTTGGTCCTCAATTGTCTCATCCTTAATCGTTTTAATGGCTTTCTTAAATATAATAATGACTTTTGAAAAATAGTGATAATATTTTAGAAATCAAATGTCATTAGAAGCATTCATTTTACAAAATCTCATCAACCTTCCAACTCCTCTGTCATTTCATTTTTTGATGACCATCTTCACAGCTACACACTGGATAAACCTGGAAGATGGAGGGTTTCTTTTAAACTGTTCTCCTTAGTCCACTTTGTTCTGCAAGCTATTTCAGTACTTGCAGTAACACTGGCACAGAGCTGTACACACCCTTGTTGTCATCATCACTTCCAGGGCACCTCAGTTCTTTGCCAGGATTTTATTGAATGGTCTTGATAGAATTTGGGTAGAAACGAATAGGTGGCTCTTAACCTATTGCTACACTCAGATATAACAGATGAGATGTCTAATAGGAGTAGGAAGATCTAAATCTGCTTGATGAGAATAAATTTGATTTTTTTTTATTGAACAGGGAACACTAAGTGGGTTTTGTGATAGTAGGGGACTAAATTTGTTGCACTTAAATGCAGATCATAGAAATCAAGTCTGGGAATCAATTAACAGGGATCATATGGATGTTTCTAGCACACAAAGGAAAACATCTCTTCATTAATGAAATACATTCTGTTACCTTATGAACCATTTATTGTGATATTTATTTTGTTTATCTTAAGAGAATTTATGCTGCAGTCACTTAGGAGAGTTTACATGCTAGAGGCGGATTTAGCTCCTGATTACATAAATCCAACAATATCGTCTTATTTCCAGTAATATGGACAATGGATTTTCTGTTCAGATTTCGGATTGAGAAGTAGTGATGCGTTTCTTCTGTAGTTGCAATTTCTCATAGCACAGTAATAAGAGGATTACTACATTTGATGTCTTTCAATTTGCAGAACTAATTCAGAGGAATGTAGTAGCCAGTTAATTGAGCTATACTAGTTTGTTATGAAATGATGAACTAATTTCTATAAATAAGCTTTTTTGCAAAATAAGCTAAAATTGTGTACAATATGTTTATTCGTTTTATGGATCTCATGAAATTATCCTGACACTATCATGAAACTTGTCACTCTTTTTCCTGTATTACCACATATCAAATAAAAAAAGTTTTGTTAATAAAAATTGCTGAAAAGTTGTAATGTTCCTAGACAATAAATAAATAAATAACTTACAAAATGTTTTAATGTATCTAAGAACTGAACTACAGATGAGAGTGTAGAATATCTATGTTGGTATTATGTCCCTAATAATAACTCATACCAGATGTTTCAGAGCAGGTGAATGAACATATTGAACAATCAAAGAAGAGAAATGTTTTCACTGAACAGATTTTTCCCTAACCTTATGATTTTTTATCAGTTTTGCCTCCCATTGGGGAATTCATACATCTTTTCAGTCATTTATTTATTTATTTTGCCAGAGTGATTGGATTTTGTTTCCATCTGTGAGAAACTTTCCAGTCTTGATAACTCAAGTCTTAATGGTAAGGAGTTCAGTGGTGCGCATAGGTTATGAGATTGCGTTATATGAGAGGAAAAGAAGAAATATTCTTCCTGGTAGTGTTACTAATTCTGATGGCTCTGTTCCTTCTAATTTCAGATCAAATGGGATATATGCTAGAAAAACTCCAGAGAAAACAGGATTTGAAATCAAATTGGCTCTTTTTGTATCCTGTCTGGCTTTATTGCTGTTGTTGTTGTTTGTTTGTTTGTTTGTTTGTTTTTCAAGCAAGATGGATGCTTCTGTACATTTTCAATGTTTTCCAGTCTACTAAATTAAGCGCTTTATCATTTTGTATGATTCTACTATAATTACTCAGGCCCATTGCTTGAGTGATTTAGGATGAAATAAGATATTTTTCTCTCACAGTTTTGCCTGTCAACTTCTGCTGATGTTGACTGGATTGAAAAAAATATTTATGTAGGTGATTTCTTGGAACTAACTTATGGTGACCCCAGGGTAGACGTATCAACCAATGCAATTTCCCTCTCTTTAGATTCTGACAGATCACATCATAATTCAGGCTTCAAGTCATTTAAATTGTGCTCATAACAAACACTAGGAATAAGATTTGGCAGATGCATGTTTCAGTTGTTGATCACTTTCAGTTGTTGAGATGCATTACCCAGTTTTATATGGACATATGGGTTGAAATAAGATTTTAAGATATTGAGAGAATGTCTCAAATGGCTGCATAACCTCACCTGTTTATCCAAAGTGCAGAAGGAATACCTTAATGAAAGCTAGTAAATATCATGGGATTTTATAGGTTATAAGACTAAGAGTTTTTTCTGTGCTTTGTAATTCAGAAACTAATACCTTTTTTTCCTACTACTTCCTAATGAAATTAAATCAGTTCTGTCTTTATTCTTAGTGTTAATCCACATTTCATTCTTCATATGATCTTTGATTATTCTTCCAGAATATTTCATATGACAAAGTACAGTTGTGTTATGGAAAGAGAAAACAAAAAGCGTCTGCAACTTGTATGTGACACTGCTCAGCTGAGCAAAGAACTGGCCAGGCTTCTGGGAAAAAATTTCCCTACCAGTGGTCTCTTTTGGTTGTAAAAAGCATTGAGTCGATTACCCTGTGATTACTGATGCCAAAATACTTATCATGACCAGAAGCCCTACAAACTTTTTAAATCTGATGTGAAACCTCAATCTGTAGGACTTTTGGTCATGATGAGATGAATATTTTGGCAAACAAAGGATTCAGCAGGTGTAAATCACCATGCAGCTCACTCCAGCTGACAATGTAGTACAACTACTATAGTGCTATGTGGCAAAACTAATTTCCCTTGAAGTAATGATTGTATTTCCATCCATAAAGCCCACAACTCTGAAACCTTTGAAAGCATAATTCCTTCAGACTAAGTTCTCAGATAACTTGCCCTCTCAGAAAACAAAATCAGAGGAAGAGATAGATGAATGGAATTTCTAAATAAACAGTTCCAGTTTATGGTGAAATTAAAGCAGAAGACCTGCTGGATGAAAATCAGGTTACTGTTAAATTTACTCCTGTATTGTCTGTGCATTTCTGAATTTTAGGGGTTTTATGTATATCCTAGGAGTCACTCATACAGTATTTCAGAAAAATTCATTTCTGTGAGCGAGGGAGTGTTTGGAAATATTATACTGTCATAAAGTAGACACTGAATTTCCACAGGGGCTTCAAGAGCACATTTATTAGCCTATGTGCAGTTGAAAGCTGCCATTTGACTTTTCTTTTTTTTTTTCCACCTTCTACCAGAGTTGGGGTTGACAAAATCTATTAATTCCTTCAGACATTAAAATTCATGATTTTACAACATCCTTTACTTCATAAAACTCCTTTTTTCCCCTACTCTTTTCTAATAAAATCCTGATAAAATCACTATGATTCAAAACTTGTTGAATATAATTTTCAAATAAGTGGTTTCCTAGTTTATCAAGTTGAAACAAAAGTTCAAGTCTCTGAAATAATACTATCAAGGAGAAATTTACAAAACAAGAAAACAAACTAAAACCAAACACTATCAATGAAACATAACTGGATTGAGTTAATCACAGCAATTGAGTTACTTTGCTTATATTTTTTATTAGTTCTTTTCAGATTCTTGCAACAGGGTACTGCCAATTTACCATTGTCTGGATGATGGAAAGCCTGGCTGAAGGAGATGGAGAGTCTGTATAGACAAGCTTGGAGAGACAGATTTCCCAAGGGTGATCTGGACAAAATCTCCCTCCATAAATGAGTTTGGAGTCTAAAGTCTCAATACCTGTATAATTCTATGATTCTATCATTCTCTGATTTTCCTCCTTTTTCCTTTGTCATTCTTAACCTAAGTCTGGATATGTAATACTCATGTATGATAACCACCATCTTCGAAATAGACCAAAATGACAAACCGAGACCCACTTGAAACTGGTCACCTTCATTCTGATCCTTGCAAAAATTGCAAAGTACTTTTGCACCATCCATCTGAGCATATGAAAGTAGTTGTTCTTGGGAACAGTCAGCAGAGATTTAAAAAGAGTAGATCTAGCTTGACCAGCAAAGTTTTATTATATGATAAAGTGACTGGATGCTTGGACGCGGGAAGAACTGTGAATGCCATTAACTTTAAGTTAATCCAGACTGTCAACACAACTTTTCATAGTATTTTTGAATCCAAGCTAGGACTGTGCAGACTGAATGGATGGAAAGCAATCTTGGTAAAATCTTCTATGGATTGACGATTGATGGACCATACTCTATGGAGGGCTACATGGAGGACTCTAAACAACAGAGGTTGGTTGGAAGCCATAGAAGTGCATAATCATAGAACTGTTTGAATTGGAAGTGACCTTTAAAAGCCATCTAGTCCAACTCCACTGCAAGGAACAGAGACTGAAAGTGAAGTACTGCAGGTCTTGGGATGTAGAATTGTAGAAATATAAAATCATTAAAGCTGGAAAAGACCACTAAGATCATGTACTCTAACCATCAGCTCATCACCATCATGTCCACTAAAAAATGTCCCTCAGTGCCACATGTACCTACAATTTTCTTAAAAACCTCTAGGGTCAGTGACTCTATCACTTCCATTGGCAGCCTGTTCCTGTGTCTCATCACTCTTTCTGAGAAGAAATTCTTCCTAATGTCCAACCTGAACCTGCCCTGGCACAACTTAAGACCTCATTACTTCTTGTCCTATCACTAGTTACCTGGGAGAAGAGGCAGAATGCTATTAAAATTAATTCATGTTTTCTGAAACAATAAAATTTTCAGCTGGTTTTTGATGATTTTCTCTGAGCCATCAGTCCCTGGGCAACTTCAGGAAAAGGTCTTTAAAAATACATTAATTCTGAGTCTGAGTGGGCTCTAAAGGATTTAGTATAAACTTGTTATGTCTCTCTTAGTGCTCTATAACTGTATTGCACTTATCCTGGAAAATGTTGATGGCTTCTTTGAAGATAATGCCTCACTGTAGACTGCCAATTCTGACTTTATCCCAGGAATAAGA
This sequence comes from Odontophorus gujanensis, assembly GCA_013399175.1. NCBI lineage: Eukaryota > Metazoa > Chordata > Aves > Galliformes > Odontophoridae > Odontophorus > Odontophorus gujanensis. The sequence continues at coordinate 240,768 of VXAB01002099.1, forward strand.
CTGGCTTCTTCTTATATATTTCAGTTGTAACATGAGAGGTGCCTAGAGAGAGGCTATCCCAACACTTTGCCCAGATAGAAAAAGTGAACCCAGGGAACAAGAAGGTTTATATTTATTTATTCATTCATTCATTCATTCTCAAATAATTAGTGTTTATGATAAAAAGTGACAGGACAATCTGGCATTTGGCAGTGTCTAGCAAGGCACTTTGGCTGTAAAGCCAGAGGATGAAATTTAGAAGATAACTGTTTGATATGGAGAAGAAATATGACCTTGGAAAGAGGGTAATATTACAAGATTTGAGTGTCTTAGGGTAGCCAGAAGCTGAGATTTAAATAATCAAAGTGCTTGGTTACCAGGCAACTTTGCCAAAGTAGATACAGATGAGCTAATTCATAGCTTTTCTACCCTGCCATCTCTAGCCATGGGCTGGGTTTCTCTAACCATTCTGGTGTGTGGTAGATTTCCTCTCTGCCCTTGGATATCTGTTTTCTGATAATGGATTATGTGGATCTGCCCAAGATGAGAGGTTTGGAAAATGAAGCAATACAATCTTTAAAACATCAGTAGCAGGAGACAGAATTAAGAATAGAAATGTTTCTTAACCTTGGACTCAATCTTGTAAACGTGGTCTGACTGGCTACCAAGAACTGTTGTATTTACTTCCACATCCCAGATAATTAAAAAAAAAAAAGTTCCAATTAGGCTTAACTATCATTGTGACATTGACAATAAATCTATGGAAAATCCTGCCATTTGAGTATGGTCACAAGAATTAAACTACAGCAATTTACAGTGTACATAATAGCAAGGAGTGCTACAGAGTCCTTCGCAGGGGTAGTTGAGTCGGAATATGCTGACAGTAAATATGGCAGTATCTTCCAGAAATATCTTTCTGTTCATAAAAGGTGGTATTGCTAGCAAAATTCTTATCTTTTGTATCTCTTCAAACACAAAACAAACAGCATGTGAGCTACAGCAAAACAGAACCAATGACTTGTATTAGGAGGATACTGAGGTTAGCCAACTTCAACACCTGAACAGTTCTGTATGGCTTTCTTTCCTGACAGTCTTTGTGACTGTGGATTTGGTTTCTGGAACTGAGGTAAAGAATGCAAGTTTGCTTATGATTAGCAGTAGAAAATGGTAAAGGTCAGCAAAACACGAAGGCTTTAATTACTTATACTAAAATCAGCAAAAACTCTCACCTCTGCAGGTCCTGCTGCAAGCGCTAACATCTATCAAATTCATGTATTTCTTACATTAATGAGGCAAAAAAGCACTAATAAATCTGGAAGCAGATAACTAAAGTTGTCACCTGTTTCCTTTCCATGTGATTTTAATTTCTCTTTCTTATTCCTAACTAGCATTTCTCTTTCTTATTCCTAACTAGCAAATAACTGCTCAGGTTTAATCTCTAACTTTTCTTTTTACTCCAAAATGGAAATAGTTCTGCAGCTGGTAATGCATGTTTTCAGATTTGCATTAATTTTTTTTCTGATATATACTGAAAGACTTGAGAGCTCTGTTTTCACAGAATGAGATATATTATGGTCAGGAAAAAAATATATATATGAGAAGAGAATCCATGTTGCATTCCCAGGAGGGTGTTGTTACTTTTGTATAACCATATATAATCCATTGGAAATCTGGATTTTTCACTGCTGGAAAGGAGTCAAAAACCATATGCTTTGTTGAATAGGGTGCTCTGATTCTACACTTTTCATCCATCATGAACTGATATCTGGTGAGAAAAAAAGAAGGATTTTGCCACTAATTTTGCTGAATTCAAAGCACAAGTTCATATGTGGAAAAACAAATTGATGAGATCAGAGAGAGAAAGCCTTACAAGAGAAATTGAGAATGGGAGGGAGCTAGTAGCAGAGGAATAGAGCCCAAATTCTGTGCAGTGAAGCATGGAGAGGGTGAAGGGAAGTGCTGGGGTTGGGATGGCTCTGCAAAGGTCAGGGCTGAGCTTGAGATTGGGGTCTGAGGAGGAAGAGGCAGGGCAGTAGGGATGGCATTTGTTGGGGAGGCAAGAAACAAGCTCTGCGTACCTCCATGGGATGCAGATGTGCTACTAGATACCTCAGCAATAACACATTTGGTGTTCTGGCATTTCTTTCTCCCAAGAGGCTTGCTGACCTCACCTACACATGGACTTTGCTGGCAGACATTTGCTTGACTATATCATACAAACTGATATTATTTCTCTCATTGTGAAACAGCAAATTGGAAAGCAAACTTAGCTTTCTCTGCATGCAGTTTCAGTCTTGCTTATGCTTTTTGTGCTTATTCCATTTGTATTTGTTGTCCTGCGAAGAGAATATGGCTCCCCAGTGACAGTTAATGGAGGTTCCCCATTAAGCCTAGTTGGGAAGATTTGGTACTTCTCGAGATAATGCTTTCAGGTTAGCTCTACTGCATGTAGCTTAGCAGGTTATTTTTTCTTTGCCTATGGAGTGCTTGGATCACTAAAGAAGCATGAATTGTTGCATAATAGTAGCTAATAATTGATTTTTATGATCACTTGAGGGGAAAAAGCAGACTCAAAGAATCTATAAAACTGTAGTTTTCATTTTTTTCTGAAACAATCCTTCCAAACATGAAATCTGACACAAAGTTTTTAATTGATTACAGAGAAGAGAAGAAAAGGGCAGTCAAAAAATAACCAGTGATTCAAAAGGTATGATGTTTGGTGTCAAAGAAAAACAATCTTAGACTGACAAGTGCCTAGTAGCAGTGAACCACAAACAAATGGCATCAAGGATAGGTGGGTATGTATTTATTCATAGAGTTAGTGATGAAATTTCAGCATGCAAAAGGAAGTCATGATTCACAGGCCCCTGAGAAGAGCTGAATCCATATCAGCTGCCAGCAACAGCATTGAGAAGTACTCAAAGCATCTCAGGGAGGTCATAGCATCGCATTGTAAGCTGGGAAACCAGATTTAGAGTTGCTCTGTCTGGCTCAAAGCAAACATTTAAGCAAAACATTACTCAGTTTTAGATACTTTTTAAAGGAATTGGTTAAATTAAAGAAAAAGGATTGAAGGGTGGAAGTCTAATAGGTCCTGTCTTGGAGAATGAGGGTTTAGGAATCTACTGAGAGCTCTCTAAGCCCAGAGCTCTGAGTGATTTAGAGACTTACGATGGAAATAGTTCTATCAAGACAATGTATGACCTTTTTTGTGTTTAATTTAGAAGATATCAAAGTGAGAAAGAAATGAAAAAGGGTAGGAAAAAATCATACCTCACATTATTTTGATTTACACATTTCATAACATTTAGTGTTATTCTGTAAAATTTTTAATTCTATTTTTTCAATAAAAATAATCTCTCCAAATGTTTGAAAACATATTTATACAAAAAGAGTTAAGTGAAAATAATATGCTTTAATGCCTCTTTCTTCACAAGAGAAAGAAGCACATATGTTAAGGTGACAATCATTCTCTGTTTGTCATATATTACATATCTCTAGCTTTCACTAGAGAACAGTGAGATTAGTGTTCATAAAATGAATACTGGCCAAAGCAACTGAAAATATTATTGTCAGTAAATTATTTTGCACAATTTTGCTTGAGTGAAATTGATCAAGGGACTTTACTGAACTGGTTTCTTATTGCTAATTTGTTTGACAGGGTGGATCTAGATTTATTCTTTAGTTTCTATTCTCATGTGACATGACCGTGTTTCTCAGTTTGTAAGTTCACTTATGTGAAATGTTATAGTTGCATACTTCTAGTTTATCTCAATAAAGACATGAAGGTTGCTGATGAGGATGGGTTATGAGGAGTCTCTGCTGACAGAGATCATTTTTCATATTGAATAGCCATTTGGGGTGGGGGAAGAGAAAGAGAAAAAACAACTTTAATAGCTTACAGTGTAACTAGAATTCCCTGTACCTTTGCTAGTTTATAGTTGGTAAATAGCTTGTGGAAACTCATTCCCTTTGGTCTAATTCCATTGCTTCTCTACCTAATAAAAATGTTTGCAGAAACAGCAGGGATTGTCATATCTGCTTTCCTAGTTCTTCACCTGATGCAATCTCTTACAGTTTCTGTACTTCGAATTATAGAGGAACTGTTTGTTTTTCCATAGTTAAAATCCCTTATTGATGCTTCAGTAGCGTAATAATATTTTCCAAGGTTTATAAATTTGACTATCAACCTTTCCTTATGTCGGAATCTTGGCTCCATAATTTTTAGTTGTTAAATGGATAGGTTTCTTTTCCTTTAAATATTAATTTATGCCAGAACTGTCTGATCGTGTGCTATTAGTACAACCTTAGTTATAGATTTATGTTGCCCTATAAAGCTCTGGGTACAAAATATACTACAAGGTTTGATTTATTTACTGGACTGAAGAGGTGGAGGAGGCTCAAAGCTGACCTGAGTTACACTCTCATCCGGAGATATGCTTTTGGCCTTTCATTTATGGGCACAGCATGGTTTCTTTCAAGCTCTTTTGCTTATACTTTGCAGAGAAAGGAACTGAAAAGTCTACCTGAGCTAACATTACACAGGTTAAATATGTTGCATGGTAGTAGAAATCACTTCTGTCCATGTGGATATCTTTCCATAATTGAACTCCGGATCTATCTATAGAGGTATATTTTCTGACATATTACTAGATTTGAATATCTGTACTATTTTCAATTCCTTGTCTTCTTCCATCTTAATTTTATAGCAGTGGATATGATTTCTCCTAAACAGACTATTTTCTCTTGGTGTCTTTCAGCTTAGGCTTTTGTTATTCCTTTTGATAAAGAAGATTTCTAGCCTGTGACTTCCCTTCCTACATAGCACAAGTAATCATTCATTTCACAAAGGCCTAGCTAGTATTTGCTGCTGTACGTTTTATTGAGGGTATTCCTTTTTCTTACTTCTTACTCAATGTTTTTGTATAGTTAGTATATTATTTGTAGTTTTTCAGCTAAAATTTTCAGCCATTCATTTATATTATTTTCCAAGCAGTGATCTGGAATTCCTGACTGGCCTCCCATTTTTTCATGTCTACTCTGTTCTCTCTTTGTTAGTACATCAAAGGCAAACAGTCCTTTTAAAATAACTTTTCTGACATATGGTAGACTGATATTTGAAGACTATAGGAGCCTCTTGAAATACAGTTTGATCTATGGGAAAGCGCTTGACAGAACTTATGTTCTTTGGGATTTATTATTATTTTAATTTTTTATTTGACTGCCTTCATCATTGGGTACCCCAAGCGATCATATTGAACTACACTTCCATAAATCAAGGAAAACAAGATAAACAAATTTGCTGCCTTTGCAATATGACAGAAGCTGAGGATGAAATGAGACTTAAGAAAGTAAGTAACGTCCTGTTTGATTAGACCTTTATCTGCCTTTAAGAGTGTTCTACCTCCAAAAACAGCATGGGAAAATTTTATTCAAGAAAAACATGAGAACCTGGCCACTATCTGTATTCCACTGCCCTAGTATTCCACTAATATCTAATTTAAGAAAGAAAGAAAAAAATAGGAAAAACAACAACAGCAGCAAAAAACAACAACAACAAAAACAACATAGAACAACTCCAAACCTCTCACTTTTCAGATTACTGTGAGTTTATAATTTTCTCTCATCAAAATTTATATCCCAGCATACATTAGCTACTTCAGAAAAGTAACATTTTTATTTTATTTTATTTTATTTTATTGATAAGACCTAGTGGTCTTATCTTGCATGATCTTTGCTGTTGTATGTGATTTCGGCTTCACTCTGTACCTGCTGCTTTCAGTGGAGCATCCACGTCAGTTTTTCAGTGCAAAATTTCTCAGCACATTCCAGTATTGCACTGTCCTACTTTAATTTTTTCCCAATTAGACGATCTCTGTACAAAGAGTCAGTGAGAAACTTAAGAAACTATAGGCCAGAAAAATTGCTTTGTAAAATATAGGTTTATGGGAGTCCCAGCTATGGATGTGCTATGTTTAAAGATCCTTATTTTAAGGATGTTACATATAAAGACTGACATCTTGAATAAAATGTCTGTCTTTCCAGACATTTCCTCCAGATTTCCTTGTCTGTAAGCAGGAGAGAGGAAGATACCTGATACTGTCTCGTTTTGTAAATTTCAAATTGGTGGAAATTCTGTAAACAGGTAATTAAAATCCCAGTACCAAACCTTCTACCCTTTCCATGATAATATCTGTAAACTGAAGTGAGTTAACATATTTACATGAGAAAAATCGTCTATAGCATCTGTTACCCCACTGTTTTCATAAGAAATATTAGTTGGCTAACATTAGTCTTATCTTAGATGAGCCTATATTTCAAATACTTAATCTGATACATTTCAAAGTCTGCCTCATAAATTATCAGATAATTTTTTTTTTATAAAATCACAGTTTGGTGGAATTTGTTCTTCATAAACAAATGATATATGGAGAACCAAAAGGACGATCACTTTAAAAAATACGAAACTATTCTCAAGTTTCTAGCCAGAGAAAGAATGACTATACCTTATTGCATATAGGAAATTAAGAATTTGGCCTGTGAAGAGTAGACAGGAAGGGAAACCACAGCACAGCCCAGTTTTGAATTGAAATATTTGCTTTTCTAGCTTCAGTCTTGTTATTTTCAGAAAATTCCCTGATTTCTCTATAAAGACTTTTTTGTTTGTTTGTTTGTTTGTGTTTTGTTTTGTTTTTAAAGAAATTGGTGGTTTTCTCAACAGTTCTGGTCTGTGAATTCAGTACCTTGTACAAGCTGAGATGTCATTGGTATTTGAGACACCTTTAGAGTTCTGGCACATACAGCATTGTACCTACAGCAAGCACGTGTCCTTGAGGTGGTAGCTATCTATCAGGATTTCCCTCAAGCAAATGAAATAGCACTAGATACTCAAAGCCCAGCTCAGATGATGACTGATAGCCTGCGGAGTAGCTCACATGATGGTCAACAACAACGGCTCTGCTTAACTGCAGACTTGGTTACCTAGAGAAGGTGTTAACATCACACCAGGTGATGGGTTGAAGCCCTAATAGCAGCTTGTCAGCCACACCTGTAATGGAATATTAGGCAACTAAATGACAGAGAAACACAATTTTATCGGTCCTGAGTTTAGGTGGTTTAGTCTCATAGGTTTTGAAATCTTTGTCTACATCTTCCCTCCCTGCACTTCAGTGTTTTCTGATTGAAATCTGCAGGATTTCAGTTCTTCAAACTTCCTTCAATTTTGTCTTTTCTCACTGGAGTTGTGACTGAAACACTTCAGCTGAAAATCCTGATGACTATGTCTGAGTAAGCCATACTATATTTCTTTTGTATCCCGTCTGACCCTCCCTGCTATCTCTAGGGCCTCTTCAAGTGGGGAATGATGAAATAGGACCTTTAAGTACTAGAGGGTCTTCAGGAGGCCCAACTGATAAGTAAATGGTAAAAGAGAAGGATAAAGAGAAACAATCCATACTGTATTTTGTGCAAGTCCTTACCCTGTAGTGAGATAGCAATTGAAATGGGTCTTTCCTCACTATTCCTGAGTCTTCAATAGGAAACTCCTTTTATACATGAACACCTACTTAATCTTTGTCTTGCTACTGCCTTGTAAGAAGACATGGTATATCTTATGGCGATTTGATGCTGAACAGTAATGGCAACTTTCTTCTGTAACTGTAAAAGAATATAGTGACACGAAAATGAGTAACAAGAAAGGATACCTCAATGGTCACACAAATGTAATGTTTTGCATGAAGTGTTTTGAAGTGATTAATAACAGAGGGGAGATATTATAAAACTTGTGTCTCTCTTTTTTTTTTTTTTTTTTTTTTTTTTTTTTTGTCTCTGCGCTGTATCCCAGGGGCTAGATTAGGTTAAAACATGCTCCTTTTCCAGGAGGAAGGATTTTGTTTTATACCGACGTGGCCCTCATAAGACAATGAAGCAAGAAAACCCATCAAATGGATGAAAACCATGCTTAGGTACCCTGTGAAGATTTACCTGCTCTTTACCCTTGACCTTTCATGTAGGAGATTATTAGGCAGAAGCTTTTGGAGGAAGCAAGTTAAGAAAGAAAATAAGAATAGTAGACCACAGAGAAAGCAATAAATATGTGCTTATCTAGTTGTGTTAAAGTAATGTAATTACCACCTACTCAAGCTTTCAGTGTTCTGCCTGTGTTTTAGTATTGTCTAGGATATTGAGAAATGCCATTTAACTATAATAAATTCATAGCTGTTTTTTTTTTTCCTCGCAAATTTTCACTAACTCTTGCATTTTCTTATTCAATCTCTTCATTGTTTGGTGGGCTGTCTTCTCTTCTTGATCCATAATGATTTTTACAGTGAGAAAAGTAATTCAAATTGATGTCTTTTATAAAGAGAACATTTCTGTAATTGGGATTAACTCAAACTACATATTATCTGTCCTTACTAATTCTCATGTTTATTTAGGAATCAGAATTCTGGCAACTGCATGAATTTAAACAGCACTCTATCAGTCTGTAGATGAACATGATATAAGCCAATACTGTTGCATGTACACTAGATAAAACTAACTATCTGGAGATTTTTTTTCTAGGAAAACAATTATGTAAACTCAATAGCCTCATACCTTCACAAGGCCTTTAGAGAAAACTTGCTGTTTGTTTGGAGAACAAGCCCTGTTGAAATCTGTTGCCATTGAATTTAGCTTGTCACTGTATTGATTGAAGTGAGATTATTTTTCCTTGTCAAATATATTTATATTTCAAAATCCTTCAGTGGAGTACACAGTGTCTGTAAGATGTAGTCATTTTCTTCCCCTGCATCATTTCCATTCAGTTTATAAAAGGTGGCGTTATGCATTTTTGTTATGCTTGTGAATGACAATAACACAATAAAAGTAAGCACGTTTTAATATCTGTCTTAACTGAGAACAGAGAATGGGCAAACTGTCAACTTTTTAACTTGAAGACAATAGGATAACTTACTCTCTGATTTCCTATGTAGGTTTAGTATTTTGCATAACTATTGCAGATAATATCAAATACTAATTAGCATTTGAACAGATTTTAGGTTAATTTTCATCTCACATATATCGATACGGGTCCACTGACAATAATAATATACTCATTTATATCACGTGATTATTTGTTTTTTTTTCTTCTTCACATTTGTTGTCACTGCCAATACTGTATTTTGGATTGGAAAAAAAGTGGGGGAGGAACTTCTTTAGCAGTAGGTGAAGAGGAAAAAATGCTTTAAAAATGTGATTAGCAAATTGTCCTCTCTCAACGTCAGTCAAAGATCTGACAATTGCAGAAGCCTGATTAGCAGTGCTATGAGCAAAATACAGCTATCTATTTCTGGAATGCAGATGTTGCCATTGGTGTTCTATTGTCAGACAGCCAGTATTTTGTATCAAGGTAATTATTTCTTATTGTAGAGAAAAAAGTTTTATCTGTGTCATTAAAACAGCAATTACCCATCTGTAACAAGCTGGCCACTTGGAGATTAACATATTACTGAACTTCTTACTCTGTGTTCATTAGATTTTTCTCTTTTGTTTCCAGTTGATGTCAGACATTTCCCATGCTTCCATACAGTTGCTGTATGCTTCAAATTCTCCAGCTTCTGAGGGTACTAGAAGAGGCAACCAGCCTTTAAGCAGACTGTTTTAGTAGAGAAGCAAGCGCTTCTGATTTACACTGGTGGTGGTGAGCACTGTAATGACACAAAATGCAACAAAAACAGGTTCTTTGAGAGAACACACTGTACATGGTTGGATTTCAGAGGGCTGCCTGAGCTTCCAGCCTCTACAGGGATCACCAAAAGACAAATCAGGTGTGTGACAAGAGTCAGTGCCTATTATGACAGTCAGACCCAGAGACAGTGGCCATGTTCAGTGGCAAGTAGGAAACTAGAAAATTCAAGGATATGTTTGGGTTTTTTTGTTTGTTTGTTTTTGCATTCTCGATTTCCTCTCGCTATTTTTCCTATACCAAATCCTAGTTAAGTTCAGTTATCCACTGAATTTCTATTGTTGGAAAAGTTTATGCAGCTGTTAGATTACATTAATTAAGAATTGGTACCAATTTTGCTTTTGTTTGTTAGTGTTATGAAACTGTGTTTCTTGTGTTGTTTCAGTTCTTTGATTGCTACAAGAGACAGCCAGTCACATATTCAACTAATGTGAAACAATAATAATAAATAGATAAGCACATTCATAAATCAGTTAACAAAACAGATTCCGTGCATGTATCCACTCTGTAATGAGACATGAGAAAAATACTCATTAGTTAACGACAGGAACTCTGAAAGAAATACCTGAGATTGCATAGACCAGCTAACCTAGGGGTGAACAGAAGGGTAATTATTTGAATAATTGTGATATCATCTACCCTAATTTCTCATATATTCTATTAAATTAGCTTTGTCATGACAGAAAGACCATGGTCAGGCCTATTTAAGTTGAAAAGATTATATCTACAGTCCTTCCTAGAAATGACACTGTGAGCTGGCACAGAGTAATTACATGAGCTAGCTAAGCTAAGGCACGGGGACATCACAAATAGCACTAAGAACCTTGGCTTCTGCAGCTTTAAGAGTGCATGTCAGAAAGCAGTACTTTTTTCCTTCCTGCTGTGGTTCTCCTGTTATATTTAATATGTCTGCTGCAATGAGCAATGAAATGTATTATTTTCTGAATCTAAGGTGCCCATTGATGTGCACAGAGATGTCCAGCTTTGAGGCTTCTTCAGGATTTCTGCAAAAGGTACATCAGTGGTTTATCAAGGATGACTTCTTTGGGTTGCAAAGTGAGCTGATATCCTCATAGCTTGTTTATTCTTAAGTAAGAATCTGTGAATGATTTATGCATTTTTTTTTGTATAAGTAAAATGTTTGCTTTCTGAAGGATAATGTGACTAGATGTATTAGCATATTCCAGAAAGCTGCAAAACATCCTGAATGATTCACACTAGGAAGACCCCAGGGCATCACTAACCCAGGCTTTCCAGGATTCATGTTCAAGGGCTGATATGAGAGACTTTGAAGTGAAAATTATGACCTCAGTTTATACTGTTTAACTCCTTAATATAAGAAATGCTGTGGCTTTGGATGGAGAACCTAGATTTGAGAATAAGCAAACATTTGCTACTGCAGTAAATAATGGAAATGGATCTCTTCCAACTGGTGGCTCTGTACTGCTGGGTATCAGTGTGCTTACTGTGCTATACTGAAATACATTCAACCTCAAAACATACCTAGATCTGGAGCAGTGATCAAATGACAATGGCTTGCTTACCTGCTGCTTTCTGCCCTGCTTGTACTTCTTTTTTTACTAATTTAAAGTTGGATGACTTTGCTGTCAGGAAGAGCTAGGAAATAGAATTGGTGATTCCACCTGATGTGCTCAGTTCCCTGGTGCATCTTCCACAGGACTTCCTCATTTACTTGTTAAAATCTGTGCATTTGGACAAATCCCAGTAGGAGTTTCATAAACGATAGATGAAGTAAATAGCTGCAATCCCACAACTGCACAGAGAATGAGAGAGAAAAAAGTCATAGCGTATTTGACAATCTTTGTATTTCGAACAGTGTGTAGCAGCAAGGGTACCTGTTTTTGATAAAATCAAGAAAAACACACAAATTGTTACTTGTTTCCTAAAATATTAGCTCTTCTGAGAAGAAGATATAACCAGCATTTTGGAGTTCTGCCTCAAGCTTACAGACAGCCAACCTCTATCCATCTAGTGCTGAAAGGTTCACTCTTCATGCACTCAGCGACTCTTTACATTTGAGTGAAACTGAAATGGTGGCATGAGTAGCTCCAGAAGACCAAATGCCCAGTCTTTGCCACAGCCAAATAAAATGAAGGACTCCTGAAAAGCAGCACAATGGCAATGAAATTCAAGAGTCAATCCATGTATCACAGAAGCATTTATTTCTGTCTACCTTTATTTTCACATGTTATTAACGTTCTACTGAAAGATGACCATCAAAATGCTATGAATTTTTTCAATGTTGAATAAAACATCAAATAATAGGAAGCAATTTGATATTACTATTTATAAACAACATTCTGGTTTATGTTTATGTATACAAAGGTTTAGAGGATTACTCACTTATTGGCCTGGTGTTACACAAATTTGTGCTATGCAGATTTGTTCATCAAGATGATCACTTCATCTTTGTTGTGTAGTTACTTAGGCAGCTTTCAGCGTATCTGTGTTCCCCCTTGAGAGCAAATAATTGTCTGTGGGAAGTAGATAGTACAACACAATCAAGAATAGATATTTTGGGTACCTCTAGGATGCAATAGATTTATTTGATCCTAGTTTTGATCTCCATCTTGACTGTGTACTTTTCCTACGAGGTATAAGCATAGCTTTTTTCCAGTTTTTCTCCTGTATGGTTTCTTTTTCTCATTGGAATTAATAAAATAAAAGTGGTTTGGGATTTCTGGTTGTCTCTGAAGTCTTCATCAGCATACCTCTTAATCTCCATAGACCCTTGTTGTAAAAACCAGTTGTCCTAAAATTATATCCTTTGTCATTCTGTCTATGACTAAATAATTGCTAGTATATCTCACTAATAAATAATACAATATGTTTAGTAATAAATATTTACCTCATTAGGAAGGAAAATTCATATCTCAATAGCTGAATTGCAAAATAGGAATGATTCTCCTAATGGCTCCCAGCAGAACCAAAAGCATAAAATTTTGTTGGTATGAGTGTATTTTGTAGTTTTACTTCTGTTATACTTATTTTTCTATAGTACTTACAATCTTACAAGTAAGAAAAAATACTAGTAATTATGTAGTTTATTTAATAGAGGGGGAAAAAGTTGTTACAAATTATTTTTAGTTCTGTGTATGATTGCTTTTATTAGCTTGTTATCCATACAGTGGGAATTTATCTTTCCTCCATGACAAGTAATATTGTCTTTACATTGTTCCAGATAAATATTCAAACTGTTGTAAAAAGTTGGAAAGAGTAATGAATGCTAAGAAAAAAAACATGCCTACAGAGCTTCAGTATTCTTTAAATGATAATGTGAGCTAGCGCTAGCTTAGGTACTTGTCTGTTGGTTTATGTGGAAATAGTACACATAATTTATTGAGTCAAATCCTGGATTAGGGACTGTTCTGTATTTATTTATTTATTTATTTTGTCAGACTCTCAGCACCTTCAGTCTGTGCCTTAGGTTTTGAACAGGCACTACTGAAGCGTTCAGAAGCTTGACAAAAAGTTGCTCTATTTTTTATGCCTTAATGCTGCTTGGACAGAAACCAACGGATCATGTGCCATTATGCTTCATTCTACTAAGACCTCCAGGTATGACTTCACTGTCATCTAAGATCTGTTTCCTTGAGTCATGTATAATTTAATATTCGGTCAAAATTGAAATGTGTAATAGCCCCAACCATAGTTATCCATGTGGTTCTGTGGGAGACACCTCCTGGGAGTCAGCAGGCTGACTGCCCCTGGTCTTCCAGGTCCCTCTCCCGTTGTGGGTAGTAGGATCATGAATTGGACCAAAGAGTATAAACAGAAAATTATAGAATTGCCAGTAGTTCTGTGCCCAAAGCTTACTTTTTGCATACTTCATTTGCAAACTGAAAGACATGAGGTACAAATTTAGAAATAGCAGAGTTAAAGACTTAGTCCCACTTATTTGGAGATGCTTCCTGGGAGCTTCTACTGCAAATGCTTAGTAATGTAGAGCAGTTTTAAAGTCAGTTCTTATGCAACCTGTCTGAAATGAACTGTTTTGAAAACTCGATTTCTTTCAGTATGACTGGAGGTGCTGTAGGAACTTTATTAGCACTGTCCATTCAAGTAGAAGAGTTTTAGTTCTGCCCTGTGTATGGTGGCAAAATGCTGGAAAATCTTACAACTTTGGCCAGACTTCCCTGAGTTCTGTTTGTGGTATCTTCTTCTGTATAAAGATATTTTTCAAGAAATTAGAGAGCTGTATGAATATCAATATAAAGGAAGCTGTCAAACTTTCCATATAAATTCATAAAAAAGATGTTAGTAATGTCTTCAGGCAGTCTTTCCTCTGCCTTTCTCACTATTTTTTTCCTCACTCCTTTCAAGGTTGTACTACTTATGTGTAAAGCTTAAATATTCTGTAATTACTGCATGCTTGTCTGAAACAGTAACAGTGAGCTTAGATAAAAATGCCACCTTGAATCTTGTTACATGGTGCCATCCTACAGGTACAACACACTTCAGTGTGACACAGAACAGCTCAATGCACTTTACTGCAAGCTAAATAAGGAAACAGAAATAACCCATAACTTCAAACAGTCTGCCGTTGGTGGGAAAGAAATTGCAACTCCTTTCTCTTTCATGAAAACTTTTTCGTTCTCTTCCTCTTTGCATCCTTTTGTTTTAAGGGAAACATCCAGTGAATTTTTTCACGTTTTGGTAGTTGGCATCAGAATAAACTGAATGTGGAGTGAAATTTAAGATCTTATCTATCAAGTCATGACTGATGCATAAAAGTTGCAGAAGTTAAGCAGAAAGAATATAAACAAAGGAAGTCTGTCTAGCTTTATAACCTAACTCTGGTTTATAGAGTTTCTGCAAGTCATGACTGCAGAGACAAGAAAAACATAGGCACTGCACAAGGGCACAGGTTTTGGCTGCTGATGCAGGAAATGAAATGGAATTCTTGAGTATCTAAACACCAGTGTTTCAGATGAGTTCCTGTGATCACGCTGTCAACATGCAAGGAATCTTCTTGCTTATGTATATGTCTGATTTTGCAATTCTTGCTCACTCAGTAGTAAGAGAATAATCAGTAAGGTTTTCCTGAGAATTTAGCAATTTAAGCTTTTCTTCTTCCTTTTAAAAATTTGAAATTCTTGAATTCCTTGTACATAGTTTTTAACTAGTAATTTATGTGAACTATTTTAATTATAACACATCATCTGAGTTATTGTTATGTTTATACTTATAGGACGTATATGAGATGTATATCAGTCTGGACTAGGACTCATGATGAGCTGTGAACCAGTTGCAGATGTTCACTGAAATATGCCAGATTAGCAGAAGGAAAGGAGCTTACCAAAGCCTTCATGTGATCAATTAGCATAGCATAAATTTTGTTTTTGCTGTATGTGTACATTCGATGTCATCAAATGTTATATGTGTATGTGGTCAACTTGGAAGACTGGTATGATATGGAATAGAAAACATAAAGCTAAATAATTCTGTTGAAGAATCCTATGTCTAGTAGCAGTAACCTCATTGTAGAAATGCCTTGGGGCCCCAGTATGAGAGAAACAGGAATTTTACATTTTAAGCGTAGATCTAAAGTGCTGTGTTCTTTTCACTGTGACAACTTACTCTTGAGAGTGAGAGGTTACACCAGAGAATATCTGTGTTGATGGAGAGTTGGGTTGATTTCCTGACAATGTCTAACGCACAGTCCAGGCTTATTAGTGGTGTCAAAATGATAGGGTTTGTTTTGTTTATTTGTATTTTGAAGCATTTCTTTAGGTCATTATGTATGTTGTAAGAGTATGGTTTAGGAACCATACGGTGACCAGCACAAAGTGTTATTAAACTACAAGTACAGCTCTTCTGGGCCAGATGTTTAAATATCTATGTAAATAGAGAATGTGTTATTTCTGAGGAACACAGGAAATACCTTTCCATCTTCACGTTCCTATGACATGTGTGTGATGAGTATTAAAACATTAATCCTACATGTTAGAAACTAAAACCCACTACAGGTGGCCTCTATTGAGACTTCATGGGGATAAAAGATTGCATCTGCAGTGTCTTTTTTACAAGCACATAATTTTTCTAGCTTGTCTCCAGGTGACATAGCCTGCTTAGAGAAATATTTTAATTACATCAGTCTTTAGATTTCTGTACAATTTTGGCTACTCCTATAAAAAGCATGATACAAAAAGTGACTGAGTTGAATACACATCATGAAAACTTTTTTTTTCAGTATATCATTCATGTTGTGATCAAAACTCTGGACCACAGGATATTTTTTTCAAAACATCACTACTCTGAAGACTTTGGAAGATGTGGAATGGTAGTATAACCCATGGATTTATTTCTTGGAATTGGGCAGCTACAAGTTAGAATGAATGGCACAGGACTGTAAAAGAATTGCTTTAAGAGCTACAACATGAAAGAGTAATTTTGCATACAATGAATGCACTTCCTTTGTCATCTCTCTAGCAGTTTATGTGTTTATTTGGAGAGAGAGAGCCAGTTCATGTCGAGTGAGCATGTTTCAGTGAATTGTTGGGCCCTGAGAGGAGCTACCTGAGAAATTCTAATGTTCAGGCACTAACTGTAATGACTTAGAGGCTTATGCTTTGAAGATCTCTATAAGTAAGTGCCATAGCCAGTTGCTGTTTCTGTTCCTCCAAGAAAAGCAAAATGATCCTCCTGTTCTGTGTGTGAAAGTGCTTGCCATCTTGACATCCAGTGCTGTCTAGTACAGCTGTGCTCGGTTTTTTATCAGCTCTTTAGGTTGCTTAATTAGCTCTTCATGTACCCCAATGTAACCTGAAGTTACTTAGTTCTCAAAATAAGATTTTTCAGGTCAGATTATCTCATGGACTTGATCAGATCCATACAGTAGAAATTCTGTATAGGAAAAGGACAACATCTCCCAAAAGGTGTGGACTTATGGCAAGCAGCCCTGCTTGTATGCATCCTCCACTAAAGCAAATTTATATGGATGCGAGAGCCCTCTTTCCCTTAGGTTATCTCTTCATTTAATCACAGCAGCTCACGTTAACCAAGGGGGGTTGAAATGATCTGCCTATATTTTGAGGGGCAATTTGCTTTCATATCTTGACATCTCCATGCTCTGTTTCTTTCTACTGGGTCAGACTAAACTTTAAAACCATTCCCCATGTAAGTGGAACTATATTGCCACCCCTCTTAGTGTGCTGCCCCTCTTAGTCCATTCCTCTCAGACATAGCCTGGCAGATTTCCCTGGCTTACCTTGCAGAAGGATGAGCTTGCTCCAGGTCTCCCGCCTTCCCTGGGGTCTGCCCAAACCATTCATTCCCTGGAGAAGGATATGAGAAATCACAGTAAAGGTCTTTATTTCCTTTTATTCCCTAGGGTTGGAGGTACATCAGCAAGAGCACAGAGTTGAACAACAGGGGATGAGAGATGTCCCCTATGCTCTTGTTTTGACCATACATTTTTTTTCTAAATTGATGATTCATGAAAGATGATCGTGATTTATCATCACTTTTGGTCTCTTTCAGACTATCACGCCCATTCACAGAGCTCAGAGCTTGAAGCAAATGCTTTAGAATCTTGTTACACAGTAAAGGCCATAATCTGAATAATATAATTTTTTGTATTAATTATTTTTATCAGAAAGAGACTTGTTGATAGTTCTGTTTTTTGACTGGTTAGAAAAAAACTGTGAATATTATGTTATTTGTACTTGTTACTATACAATTTTTTTTTTTTACTCAAAACAAAAGGATAGTCCCACACATTTATTTGACAAAATCTTCTGAAATTTTTCATTGTTGTATCTTTCATTCATTTCCAGCTGCTGAAGCCTCTGAGAAACAGACAATGTATTAAAATTTCATGTGATTTGCTAATAACTGTTTAATAGTGATATAATAATAACTGTTAAATGCTATCTATCGGAAAATTAAAGTGAGGAAAGTACTTCTATCTGCATGGACAGAAAGAAAAGCAATAAAAATATGAAAAGAAACAAGTGAATCTGGCTTAAATTTTTGTACTGCATGTGAATGTATTTAAGAACTTAATTGAATTATCATTTGAACTGAGCAAATAGTGTGAAGCAAATAGCCAATTTAAATATAGCTTTTTTCATTTCATAAATTGCTCACAAGCTTCTTAGAATTGTACTTATTCACGTATTATATATTAGCAAAGAATTCTACACTTCTCTCATAAAGCAATGCAGCTAAAACTACCTATATTTGAAATGTCTGCTCTACTGGATGGCCAAGGCAGGTATTTAATAAGCAGCTCCTTATATGCTGCTTAATATCTTCATCAATGACATCTGCAGTGGAATTGAGTACACCTTCAGCAAGTTTGAAGATTGCACCAATCTGTGTTGTGTTTTAAAAATACCTGAAGGATAGGACGTCATTCAGAGAGACTCAGACAAGCTAAGCAGTGGGCCTAGGTGAACCTCATGAGGTTCAAGAAATCCTGGTGCAAAGTCATGCACCTGGGTAGTGGCAGCCCACACTTTCAGTACAAGTTGGGGGATGTAATTATAGACCACAACCCTGCTGAAAAGGGTTTGGTGGTACCGGTGGATGACAGCTGAACATCAGCCAGCAGTATTGCCCTTGCAAGCCAGAAAGCCAACTGTATCCTGGACTGCATCAAAAGAAGTATGGCCAGCAGTCATTGGAGCTGCTCCTGTGCTCTGCTCTGAGGGACCTCACCTGAAGTATTGCATCCACATGTGGAATCCTCAGTACTGGAGAGAAAAAGACCTAGAACTGACCAATCTTAGGGAATTTAGATGCCCATAAACTGAGTGCATAATGTCAAGACATTATTTCACTCATCATCAAGATTCTTCATAAATTAAGAACTTGTCATCTTTGATAATTTATGTAGACTTGTAGTATTGAAAACTGTGCAGTGGAAATTTTACATGATGAATTAACTCTGGGATTTGTGCAGGTCACAGAAATTCTGAGGAAAAGTTATTCTTAGGACAGCTCTTCTAACAGGAGCTGTCATATAGGACTGTGATGTATGTTCATGCAATATTTTTAGTTTTCCAAACTGTCAAGGAGACTTACCCAGTCTAATCATGTCTGATCCTGCTGGTCAAGTCTCTATATACTAAGAGTTTATAAAGTCAACTTCCTGAGAAATCCTTTATTTAAAAAAAAAAACAACGAAGTTGCACATTTACAGGTGTGTTATAACCTAAAGATCAAAGTGCCTAGATTGCCTTCAATGGGAAGTTGCTAAATATCTCTGCTGTCCTTTGAAAAAATACCCTTGGTAATAATGTGACTCTTTTCTTCCAACTGCAGACCTTAGAACATTTTAAATCCAAGTATTAAGTGAATTAGCAATAAGGGAAAATGCTCTATTACTTGCAGTATTCGTGTTTGTCAGGTTTGATCAGGTTTGCCTGAAGTTTGATATGGTCAAAGTGCTCCTGTTGTGCAGACAGAAAGGATTTGTGGTGCATGGGTAACAGGAATTCTACAGCACAATTGAAATGTATTTTAGAGTTCTAGAAGGATTTTAAAGGTCAACATAATATATTTTGTGGTACTGAAAAGTGTTGATAATTTTTAGGGTACTTTTTGCGCATTTAATTTTAAATTCACTGTAGCTTGATTTGGTTTGATTTTGGATTTATTTTCCCCAAATATATGTGCTGTTTCTAAATCATGAGCAGACTGTGTTGCCTTGAAATGCTATATCACCAGGCATAACTGTTCGTCTGGAAATTTCAACAGTGATTTCTAGTAGTTATATGGAAACATTACATAGGCTTATAGCTGAGAGAATATTTACTGATGCTCTGTAATGTATTCTCTGTATCATCTTCTCACAGGAATTTATGCTTTTTCTGTGAAACTGCTTCCCAATTACACCGAAGTCTTCTATGGGGAATTTGTGAATTCTTTCCTCATGATGTCACTGCACTGGCAAAGACATTCTCCTGTCTTAGGTCAACTTGTACCTCAAGAACTGTGCTCAGCTTTGGACCCCACAGGACAAGAAATACATTGAGGCCCTGGGGCATGTTCAGTGAAGGGCAGCGAAGTTGTGAGGGGTCTTCAGCTCAGGCCTCATGAGGTACTGCTGAGGGAGCTGGGGTTATTCAACCTGGAAAAGAGGTGGCTTGGGAGACCTTATCGCTCTCTACAACTTCCTGAAGAGGGGTTGTGGTAAGGTAGGAGTCAGCCTCATCTCCTGCGTAAATAGCAATAGAACTAGAAAGAATGGCCTCAAGTTGTGCCAGCAGAGATTCAGATTGGATGTTAGGAAACGTTTCTTTTCTTAGAGTGGTCAGGTGCTGGAATGGGCTCCCCAGGGAGGGGGTGGAGTCAAGAAACGTTTAGATGTTGTACTGAAAGACATGGCTTAGTGGGAACTATTGGTGATAAGTGGACAGTTGGGTTGGATGACCTTAGAGCCTTCTCCAGCCTTGATGATTCTGTGATTCTTGGTGTTTCTCTGCTACAAAGAACTAGGTAATGAAAGCTAGGAAGAACATTATGAAAGCCACCCTGGTTTCTTAGGACCTATATATATCAAACATTATCAGGTATGTTCAACAATGTTGTTTTAAATTATCCTTTGCAGTTTTTCATTCCTTGGCTATTTGTCTGAAAAAGATGTTAAAGTTATCTCCAGAAAAAAATGGTAGTTAAGCCCAACAGAATTTTGAGTCTGGGATTTTCTTAACGTTAACATTTTTTTCCACTTAACACATTGTTAATTCATAATTTAGACTAACTTTTCACTAGCCATACAAGTTTCTTGAGTTTTATACGGAACTGCGACACATTTCCCCTTTTCATAAATCCAAATTAACTAGCTTCACCAAGTGGAAGTGTTCTATTCTGTTTGCTTGCAGTTGCTCAAAATTAGACCATAACCTGCTGTTTCAAATATTCCCAATGTAGGAACAAGCAGATCACATCAGGAAGAGTAAGAAGTGATCTAATATTCACTCTAAAGCTAAACATATTTCTTTGTACTTTTTGAAACATTTGTGCAGTTATTCATTTTTTTTCATTATTATCTGAATCTTTTTTTCTTGGAGCTAGACTGGGAGGAGATATTGAAAAAAACATCACTTTTGAAAAAAATTGTCAACGGTTTCACATAAAACCATGACAAAGTTACAGCTTACCATTAGTAAAAAAAAAAAAAGTCCTACCAGAAATTTTCATCTCGATTTTGTCATCAGTATTACAGATACCCATCTGAAGTTCTATTTGAGCTGGCAAGCATGTCTATGTTTATTCATAATGAACCTAATTTCTTCCTGGTGTTCTCTGCACCCTTTTCTGCAAGCATAGTGAATCTAAAACTGTTATTCAGACTCTGCATTTGTCCTCTCTTTCACATTTATCATTCACAGGCAGCCCTTGTGCTCATTTGTTTCCTTCTGCTTTGCCATTTTGACACTCCACTAGCCCTTAGCATCTGAGAGCCTCTCTTGTGAAAAGCAAGTGGGAGCCAGTAACACTGGGATGAAAGACAATTATTTTTAAGTCATAAGCTCTGATCATAACCTATCATAATATTCATTACTATAATTCACCCTGACCCATATAATTTCCAATAAAAGTCATATAAGAACTGCTCATCTAACACATTATGAAAAGTAAAATGAGGGAATTCAGCTTTTGAAAAACTACAGAACATAACCAAAAGAGACATACTCATGAGGTAGAATTAAGGATTAAACCTGTAATATGTCAGAAGTAGAAATCAGTTCTACAATTACAGATTATGTATATAAAAGAATTAAGTATTTCAAATCACAGAAGCCTTTCATGATATTATTAGCAAACTAAGAAGCAGACTAATAATCATCTCACTTAATAGTCTTTTTTTTTTTTTTTTTTCCACAGACAGCTTCTAAAGTCTATGTTTCAGGAAGAGAGATATAATAAAGTCCTGAAACCTTTCCTTTGTATCCCAGGTCTTGTTTGCATGTTGTGCATAAGACAGAAAGTATCCAGGCCTTCTGTGCAAGCAAGAAACTTGTCCCAGTTGAGAACTAACAACGTTTGTAATATTTAACATAAACTTGCATGGTTTAAGATGTAAACTCCTAAAACTTGGATGTCTCTCCTTGGGTTCAACTGTTTGCATTTGAAATCTAAATTATAAAATCAACATTTAAGTAGGAGAGACTAGCTGCATCTCCACCTTCAAACCCATATGTTCTCAACTCCTGTAGAAAGCAAACTCAGAAATGGGATGAGACTTAAAATTAGGTATTTCAAAAAGCTTGACTTCTCAAACTGTCTTGTACTGATATCGTGTTCCTATCTGAAAAGAGCTATGACCAGTAGCTATAGTTTTTTAGTGAAACTTGGGGGACTTGGTTCTTTATTAGTTATGTAAACATGAATGAGCATGTTTCTAAGTATAGTGGTAAGGTGTAAAATTCTAACTTTCAGGAATGTTGGCCCAATTTGGTTCTTTCCTTTCTCTTTGTGTTTTGCAGACCTGCAGTCCTAAGCCTCAGCTCAAACATTTCTAGTGCATTCACCTTCCCTAATGAAAATAAGACTTCCCACTCCATAGCAAAGTGAACAACTCACAGACAAGCATTTCCATAGAAACTCAAACCTGTTAAGTGCAAGGAACAAAAAAATAAAATAAAATAGAATTTCTGATTTGGCAGTTCAGAGATATTTCACCTGTGAAGCTATGC
Organism: Odontophorus gujanensis; assembly: GCA_013399175.1. Taxonomy (NCBI): domain Eukaryota; kingdom Metazoa; phylum Chordata; class Aves; order Galliformes; family Odontophoridae; genus Odontophorus; species Odontophorus gujanensis. The sequence continues at coordinate 263,142 of VXAB01002099.1, forward strand.
AACAACTGATTGTAGTTCTTTCATTATGAAAACAACTCAAAAAAAGAGGGTGTATAGGTGGGAGTACAGAGTAAATATTGTATGTCTTTCTTTTCTGATTTACATGTTAAATTCTTTGTCAAGTGTAGAAGTTTCTATTAAATCCAGTCATTCTTAAGAAGACATGTATACACATATGAACACACATAATTATTGAATTCAGCAGGATTTCTTACTGGGGCTTACAGAAAGCCATATATTCATAAATTACTTGCAAAAAAAAAAAAAAAAGAAAGCGAAACCTAATTCAGGCATTTTTGTATAGAGCATATCATTTTATATAGAAAGTCAGTTTACAGCTGTCTGAGACTAATTAGCTTGTTTCATTCACAGAGATTTATTTATTAATGTTGCTGATTTACACACATACTCAGCTTGGAGTACACGGAAAATTTTCTATAAAAATTGATAAATATATTTAATTTATTGATTTGCAAATGGAAAATGTATTTGGTCTAAAAAGTTTATTGGTTCGTAAGAATGAAATATTGATTTTTGTGTGCAATGTAAGTTTTAGATGTGCACTCAAGCAGACACATCGGAACTGCTTACATTGCTTCATGTAAGTCTATCCAGCTTTTCCTCCTTATCTTTATTTTGAGGGATTTATAGCTAGGTCATAAAAATGAGTTTGGTCTGACTCTTCTTCTAATACAGTCAGGTCTCTATACTTTGACTTCCCAGTCAAGAGGTCTTTTAAGCACATTCACAAAACAGATTGGTCACTCTCCAGCAGTAGATGTTTAGAATAAATGCTCATTACTATAATTGCAGATTTATTTCCATATGTAATTTCTGCAGTTGGCTATTTGCATTTTCCTGTGTTTTCTGGTAAGGAAAACAATGTGTTTAATTAGTGATAATGAAAAGTATTGTAAAACTTTTATGTATTGATAGAAGAATTAAGAGTCGACTTAGGGTTGAGCTTGGTAGTGCTGGAGACAGGGAGAGTATGTCTATGACCTGATATGTTCATGAATAAATTCACCTTAACCCTGGGGCAGAGAAACATTCAAGAACATATCAGCGTTCCCCAGTCTCAGCAAGGCAATTCACTGACTTGCAAATTCCTTGTTATCACCTTATACGTTGTTATCATTGTGTTGTGTTTCTAGGAGGAGTGAAGTAATGAATTGTGCTCCCAGTGATTCTTTATGCCTGCATAAAGTTTATTTTAGGTTGCTTATATTTGCATAATAGGGTTAATCTCTGACGTGACTTTCCCACTATAGTGGAAGTAATTTTGCTCGTATTATATAGTGTGTAGACACAGATGTTCAAACAAAATCTAGGAAGAAAATAGTTTTATGGCCTCCCTTCTTATGCTGTTCATCCTCTTTCTTCTCCTCTTCTGCCTTAGTCTCATCCTCCTCTGCAACTCTGCTGATGTGATTGATCATGGGATTAAGCAGTGGAACAGAACACTAGAGAGATCTGGGAGAATAGAGGAGAAAAGAAGGAAGAGGAGAGTTGTGAATGTTGCAATGTGCAGTTTGAAACTTGGAGTTGCAAGAAACCTATAGTGGGCAGGAAAGTTTCATGTCCAAGTGGTCATCATGGAGAAGTGGGACTAGTAGGAACTATTTTACCTAATTGGGATCATATGTAATGTAAGCAATGCCTGGGTCTTGCTAAAGCTGGACACTGACACTATGTTTTGACAGTATATTAATATAAGCAAAAAAAAAAGTTTTCTGAATCAAAACTTAGGTAGCTGCAAGTATGGCTTTTGTTTATGTTTAGATTTGGTGACTTTTATAGTGTCTCTAAATAACTGCTTTATTGGACCTTCCATTTTTAAGTTAAATATGTGTTTATTTTCTCCTCAAAGTCTCTCCATCTGGTGATTAGAAATGTTTAAAGCCTAGTAAAACATTACTTTTTCATACTGAAGGGAATAACTTTCCTGAATGAAGGTTTGGCCTGAATGGATGAATCATGATTTAGACACATACACTCAAAATCAGGTTAAGCTCAAAGTATTAGACAGACCAGGTATTCAAACTTTAACAAAGGGTAGCATTATTTGCCCACATTATGTGTGAGAATAGAATAGAGTTTTACCTGATGAAGAATGTGTTCAAGTGAATGGCAGATTCTGCTTATTTGAACAAGTACGCATGTGGTCATTTGGGAAATGTAGCTATCTTTACCTGGAAAAATAGAATGCAGACAACCTTTTCTCTGTACATATCATGTCCTAGTCAAAAACAATATTAGTTTTTTCAACAACAGACATATGAAATATGATCTCAAATGGAAATCTAGATTTGATGAAGAATCTCAATTGAATTGGATACATGTTATGTACAAGTGTATGATTACGTTTCTGTTGATTACTGTGATTTCAAGATTTTCTTGAGTGCCTGAGTCATGAGATGGCTCCACATCATAGACTGAATTTGTCCCAGAGATTGGCCAAGTCATTTCTGGCTATGCATATGGACCTGAAGGAACACAGCATACGTTACACCCCATTGCAAAAGACAGAGCTTTATCTATTGCATGTACCCATGTAATACTCATGTTTTTCCATTGCCTCAGTATTTATGCTCACCTGGAGACAGGTAACTTCCAAAACTATATACCAATGGCAGTAATAAGTCTTAAAATTATTAGTAGTAAAACAACAATATCTGGGGACCCCCAAACTCTGTAAACAAATGAGAAAACTTGAAGTCTTTCTTCAGGAAGCTTACAATACAAATGAAAGATAGAAGAAAAGTATTCAGTAAGCAAACTGGATAAATACAAGGTAAAATGGAAAACGTGGACAGAAGATAGTTATCTTGACAAGCATAAAGACTCCTCAAAAATATATTAAAATATAATTGATTCTTGGATCTTATTGTTAGCTTCTTTACCAAAGGGCATTCTTCATAAGCAATGGGAATTGTAGCTCTAATAGATTATCTGGGGAACCTGACAAATGAGTTATAATTTTAAATGAACTGGTTAGTGCATAAAAATATCCAGGAGGATGTTGATCAATTAAAAGTACTTGCAAGAAACACATAGAATAATTTTTTAAAGGAATATTTATTTTCAGTTCCATTTAAACAACCCACTTTCGTAACACATACTAAAATCTTTAGGAAACATTCTAAGAAATTTCAGGGATGAATTAAATGCATTTCAAATCTCAGTTTAAAATACAGAATATGTTTGCATCATTCTGCATTTTATTATGTTGCTGCCTTTTGGTGTGCTTAACATTAAAAATACATGACTGACACTCTTTATACCAGTAAGCCTCTTTATTGAAAAAAAAGAAAAAAATATTATTGCATTAAACTACATTCCCAGGAATTCCTTGAATAACCTAAAAAAAAGCCGCATTGCATGTACAATAGTGCAATTTACTTAGCTACAGTATAATATAAAACACTTTATACAGAGAATACAAAACAAAATTACTAGTTTACATATTATACCAGCCAGAGTATTATCCAGTTTTAAATATAAACTTAACAGTTTTAAAATCAATGTGGTCAAAGGTATTTTAATGCAAATTTTACCAACAATGTTAAATGTATTCCAGAAGTGCCTCAGTTACCAAATAAATAAAATAAAAATTAGAAGTTTCATCGTTATGGAACTTCAAAAACTTTTCTTATTAGAATTTTACAATGTGAGTTACCTATTTCCTCAGATTATACAAGAAGAATATACAATCAAGCTAGAGTTTATTAACTTGGAATGTATATGTCTCTGCCACCAGAATACTGTAACTTTTAGAAATTAGTATAAATAAAATAAGAATTGAAGAATGGCTCCAAACATCAGGCTCAATTATGCTCTTAATAATAATAATAATGATACATATTTGAAGTACATTACTGATGAAAAATATAATATGGCAGCAAAAACATCATCTCAGCTATGCTGATGTTTTTATTACATTTCTCCAAGAAAATCTCCTCTGTGTACTAAGAACTATATTGTACATTCCCTTTGTTGGTAGTCAGTGATTGCTGCTTTGCTCTTGTGCTGTTTCTGTCATTTTTCAATCTCTCACTTTTTTTCCATCTACTACTATTGAAATCATAATCCCCATTGCTTCATGAATTAAATTAATTCTTTTCCTTTGCCTTGTCAGATCATCCTTCAATGATGCATGGACATCCTTTGATTTGGTTCCCATTTTATTGTGCATACATTAAGAGTAATGTATTTGCTTCCTGTAAATGTTCTACTAGGTAGGATTCTATTACGTTTCAATTGATGAGGCTTCTTGCCATAGGAATTTCTGCAGTAGTAATGTTGCCTGTAAGAAAGAGCAGTGAAAAATAAGTGTGTATGTGTAAGATGGGATTTGTCTTTTACTCCTTACCACTTTTTTCTCACTAGTACAGACAGTAAGAGCAGGTGGTTTATCTTGAATGGGAGTGGAAATGTGCCTCCAAATTTAAAAAATTTGTAGGGCTTGAAAAGCATGTTTTCAGTTGATGTCAGCCCTGAAACTGTTAGGGGCTGTGCAGTTCAATCATCCTCAGAGCATAGGTTGACCTGCTCTTTTTAAATGTACAATTCAAAGTGTTTTTACAGAGATATAACTACAAGTGAACCACTAGAGAGATAATTTGACCTAAGCAATCAAGTACTCATGTTTAGAGTTGATAAGTTGTATTCAATAAAATAAGACTGTTTTTTCAAAAAATGATATTTTGAAAGTATGGATATTGTATGTATATTCAAATATAATTTGGGGAATATTTTCAGCCAAAAATAGAAGGCAGGATTTTAAAAACTGTGGAAACATTTATTTTTAGTATATTTTCAAAAGAAACTTCTGAATACCTAAATTTTGAATTAATAATTTCAATTGAAAAAGAACCCAGCAAATAAAATAGTAAAAGTATACAATGAAGAAAGGTAATTCAAAAAATACCATGAGCTCATTTTGTTAATGAAATGAATAAGTCAACTGGGAATAGAACCAAAAGACATTTGAGGATGCTGGTTTCTTCAGCCTTTTATTTATTTATTTTCATTACAGAACGTTTTACTTATACTTGGTCTCCAGATTATTTTCCTGACAGTTTTTATTTGGTGTCTAAAATATTAAGTATCCAATGAACCTTTAACTTTAAAAGTCAACTGTCTACTACAAGCAGTCACTACTTGTAAACACATTTGAAATGTTTGGCATAATAGCAGTTCATGCTGAAGGAGCTGCTTTTAGAAATTAAAACACTTCCATTTTACTGCAGTGGATCAATCTAATTTGACTAAAACTAAGTTAGAATATTGGTCTCAAGTTGTATTTTAAATACTCGGCCTAATTTCAATTAGATTTCTCAGCTTCTTTAGATAGCCCAATATAATGGAATAAAATGTACCAGAAGTTTTTAATGCACTTTATATCGACTATAAAATAGACATTATCAACTGTGCACTACATCACTGCAAAGGAATTGAAATTATTTCCAATATTTCAAATCCAAATAAACTTGTATTTATGTCACTCTTCACTGTCCAATTATACTGGGAAGCAGACCTGTAGTCTAACCATAATCACGATCTTAATTTCATGCTAAATGTCCCATGTTGAGTTAGAAACATACAAATTTTCAAAGTGTGCTGTCCAAATAATGCCGAAGCTCTCACCTATTTCCAGATATGCAATTATTCCTTGAGGTTTCAATCACACTTAACCCTTATGGTTAGGTAAACACACTCCTACATTAGGGATTTAGGACTTCAGTTTGCTAGTTCAGTGTTTGGGAAGTCATGCTAGAAACTGGCATGTTTGTTTAGATTCAGTATGCCTTGAAATAATGAGATCCACAGCATAGACGGCCATGAGACTTAACCTGATAAGATGGTTTCTTCTCAGAATTATACTTCTGTATTTTTATGAGTTTCACCACGATACTATATCATCAGCTAATTGTGTATGTTTTTTGTGAAAGAGATTAAAAATATTTATTAATGTATTCATTATTTATACTTTGAGCAGGATTCTTACACATGTCAGAGCTTTGCTTGGCGAGAGAGAGATAGTATGGTTTTGGCCAGGGACCTTCAATGTCCAAGGCCAACACTAGCTGCATTAGAACTTTGGGATGCTGCACCCTAACACTAACATATCCTATGCCAGAGCCCCAGCAGGCAATGTCAAATAATGACTTCATCACTTTTCTTCTACTGCCTTCCTGTAGACCTGGCTGGAGGATGAAAGTAGCAATCTGCTTGTGCCAGCAAAGAGCCTCCTACACTAACGGAGTATTTTTGTCACATACTTTTGGCTAGTCTACAGTCCCTTTACACTGTTAAAGCAAGATATCTTAGTGATACAATTACTAACATATCTTTAAGATGGTCCCATGATCATCTTCTTCCAGTGTTCACTTATCACCCATCCATGTGAGGCTCTTCAGCTTGTCTTGGCTGGAAAACAGAACCAGGTACTTGTGGTCCCAAATGCTTTCTCTTTGGCTTATTCTGAAACCTTAAACAGACCAAATACTACACTGTTGCATTTACATTCTCATAAAAGTAAGCCTTTGAAGTGCATCAAGATTGCACTACCTTAAATTATGTTATTTTAAATCACTAAATGTAGCTAACATGCTTCATCCTCTTGCGCCAAGGTGCTGTGGTCCACTTCCTACTGACAGTCACAGGCTTCACTTTAGTCTGTTCTAAAACACCTTCAGGATGACATTAGCAGAGCCCATCCTTCTTGTGACAGTATCACAAGACTTCAAAACTGCTTTTATGAGATATGAGAACCAAATCAACATTCATAAGCTGTCAGCCAGAATTTGGACTTAAAATTAACCATTGAGCTCTCAGCAAAAAGGTAGATTTTCTCCTCAGATATGTGATTGAACACTGCATACTTGTTCTTAATTCTTTATTTATTTATTTATTTATTTATTTTGTTCTTTCCTGGAACCATGGTGTAATCTTTAGGGCTAGTTTAAATAACCAGAAACACCAAAAACTTCTTTTATTGTAGGTAACTGTTGAGTCTGGCTAGAGTAAGAATTGTGATGAGGATCTTGTCCTTGGAATAATGGATGAACAATAGGATTTGGATGTATAGCAGGAGGTGTGGCTGCATTCAGATGTGGTGCAAATAAGGTGGGGATATATGCAGTATGTGGCAGTATGGGGAAGTTCAGTGGGGAAGGGTGAATAGGGGTGGTGGAGACCAAGTGCAACGGGTGTCCTGTCAGCAGAGCAGGGTGGGTGGGAATGAGGGCTGGTGCTAATGGAGAAAGTGATATAGGGGCAAAATGTGCCTGAGAGAGGGGGTGGAGGTGTGCCAGGGAGAGATGGTTGCCATGAGGGTGTACAGATGCTGAGACAGCAAAGCGTTGCAGCAATGTATGGTGTATGGTGGTGACTGTTGCATGCTGCTGAACAGGGATGGCAGGAACTGCTGGTGTTGCAGAGAAGGCAGCTGGTCCTGGGGCAGGCAAAACTTGCAGGTGTTTTGCCAGGAGTTGTTTCTGCATATGCTGCTGGGCTTGCAGCTGCAGCAGCCTGTATTTGTCTACTTCCTCTGGTGAGGACATTATAGGCTGCTGCATTAAAGGAGGGGAGATGGGTTTACTGTACACTTCCGGGTCATTTACTGTGTCACCATACTTCTGCATAGCATTATCACAAAGGGAGCCTGAACTTCCTTCTACCCAGTTCGAGTCCATGTTTACATCACTTAGTTCTTCTTTGGTCTCTGTTGAATTAGCAACAACAGAATATCTTTTAGAGGGAAAAGCACCAGGGAAATCATTTGGTACTTGTTCACAGCTTTGTATAAAGGGTTGTACTCCACTAATGAAGAGATTGGATTGTTCCTTTATTGCTGTGTTCCTTTTCATGCTTGGGTTCTGATAGCCTGTTCCTATTTGAATGATATCTTTAAAAAGACAATGATTATAATCAGTGACTGTGGAAAGAGCAACATTAGTTATCTCTGAAGCTTCACATTTGTTTTTTTTCACATGACTTTCCAATGAACTTCGATTTTGCCCTACATCATTTTCACCAATGCTTAGCAGTTTCTCTGGCAAAGGTAACATTGCTGTGTCATCTTCTGATGATGAAAACTGAAGTGCAAAGTGGCTTTGTGACACATCCTTTATTTCTATACCAGAAGTGTTTGAAAATCTCTCTGAATTATGCGTTTGTTCCTGGATTTTCTTGGACTGCACCCTTTCTAACAGTAACTTGGCTGTCAGTGACTTTCTTCTTCCACATGCATCTGCTGAGGTTTCTGAAGAGCAGGTAGCAAAGTTTTTTGACTGTCTATCTACATTCAGAGATTCATAACATGCAATTTCAGTGTTTTCTGTTTCAGTGTTAGAATCTCTTTCTGCATTCTCTCTTGTTTTGTTCTTGTAGTTGTCAGTTTCTTTTGAGAAAGATCCTGTACTGCTTTCTCTTGATATTCTACTGCAAGATGATTGATCGCTCCTTGAATCTGTGGTGGAAGAACTTTTTGGGTCATTGTAGCTTCTACTTCTGCCATACACTTCGCCAAAATGCCTATGTCTACATCTACTGTGTTTAGACCCATCTCTGTGCTGTAAAACTTTGTGTCTTGAATATTTTTGATATTTTATTGTGCCCCTCTGTGTGCAGTTTCTACTTCTGTGACATCTAGTATGGCAAAGATAATCCCTATCTGCATCATCAGAAGTGAAAATACAATTGTGCTTTCTGTGTTTACATTTGTGCCTTTCAGGTGTCTCGGTTTTTCTTTTGCAACAGAAAAGCAAATGACTTCTGCTGTGATTGTTTAAAGTGGGACTGGAGGAGCTGCTCATGTAGCTACTTGTGCTGCTAAATGAAGTATCAGAATAGCTGGAATGTCTGTCAGAGGAGGATTTTTGAGGAGATGGGAATCTCCAACATCTTGTGTAACTTTCACATCCTTCATTTTCTGAATACCTGCTGTTCAAACTGGATTTATAACTAAGGAAACTTCCACAAGAATCTTTTCCACTGTCACTTATATCACTGCTGCAGCTAGCCACATTCTGAATGGATCCACAGCCATTTTGGGTTTCATGTTTTTCCTCATAAATTAAATGACACTTTTCAGCTTTAGACTTTTTAATCCTGGCCATAAAAGCAGAAAAGGAAATGCTTTCATTTTTTATGCTCTGTTTTTTTCTTTCACAGCTATGGAAATGATGCCTTAAAGACCTTTTCAGTGGTGTTGTATGAAGGCCTTTTTCTGTCATAGAAACCTTTTGTGAGACATCAAGGTAAGGAGGCACTTTGGGAATACTTTCATTCAAATAATCTGAAATGTATTTTTGACCATTTTTGTTAATCTCTTTCCCTATGTCTGACTCAGCTTTTTGCTTGTCCTTTCTTGAATATAGGGAACCTTTCATCTTCTTTGGTTTCAACAACTGATTATCTTGTTCATTTGACATTTGCTTGTACTTTATTAAACCTGAGGCTTCATTTTCATCTGCAGTCTTATTTATAGAGTGTTCTTTACAGCCTTCTGTGCTTGTTTCATGCTGTTTACCATCTCTGTGATTTAAAGAGAGTCTGAAGTCAAAATACAGTGGATTACAGCCATACGAAATACAGGGCTCGGTTTTTGTAAACAAAAGTAATTCTGTTGGCCACTGCAGAGCAGTGCTACCATCCTTGCTCACTACATGCAGAAAAGGCAATGCCTGGGGCTTAGTCTCTTTAACCACTGTATCCCTTGGAAGTGTTTCCATATTCCTGTTTTTGATTTCTGAAGCCTCTGAAGATCTTTCTCTCTTTACCACTCTGGGACAGTCATTAATGTTGCTTACACATGCGAGCTCAGACGTTGGCTTTTGGGGGAGGTCAGAGAGGTGTGCATTGCTGTGCTTGTAGGTATCTGACTGTATACAGAAACTGCTAGCTTGGCATGAAGGTGAAATGAGACTATCCAATAATTGCTCAGACGCATTCAATTTGCTCTTTTGCTCTGTTTCTCTTACTGAACCTGAAAAATACAAATTTGAGAACTGCATTTTGACTTTGGAAAGTGAAGGATGAGCACTGACTTTTTCTTCTATTTCTCTAACATTACTTTTATCGTTTTCTTTTAACATTTTAATTTTCACAGCTCCATGACTCGATAAGTTGTTATCCAAATCCTTTTGGTCCTGTGGAATTGGTGGTCCTTTATCTGAACTTGCATTTACATCCTCTTCCAAATGTATACCAGAATGACAGCTCTCAAGAGCTTGCTTTGTTTTATGGTTGAAGGATTCACTATAATCATTTCCTTCTTCAGAGTTCTCACTGAAGACGGATGCTGAGGATTCAAGCTTCAAAGGGACTTTTTTAGAGAATGAGAAAGACACTCCTGCTCTTTGAGAAGCATTCGTACCATCTGGGAACACTGGTGAGACTTGATTTCCAAGCACGTGGAGTCTTTCAGTAGGTGACTGGTGCCTGCTTATGATAAGCTTCTGCTTTTCTAGTATGCTGCTAGAGAAACCTTGTCCTGTACTTGTGGTGGTCCGTTGAGATTTGGCTGTGACCTTGCCACCTTTGTACAGGAAAAATCCATCTGGTGATTGCTGCTTTTCCACAACTAATCTGGGGGCTTTAAGCATTGGTCCACTTCTAGTGATGCTGTAAGAAAACAAATTAAGGCATGATTGACTTAATTAAGTAACCAATTTTAAACAGAACTCACAGTTGACAATACATGTCTGGTAAGGAATTATGTTACTCATAGACACTTCCATTCATAACATCTGCGGAATCACTCTGTAACAGAAAAGGCAACATACTGCTTGATTTCTGTGTCTGTCAAGGTTTGATTTTTATTTTTTTTTTATGAGTAAAGTTTATTTTATATTATAAAATATATTATATTTTTTATATTTTAATACTTTATATTATTCCACAATAAATGATTTTGTGAAATGTTCAAGGAAGTAATAATGCTAAGACTATCTCCAAACATTGGTGGAGGAAGTGTCAAAAGGTGGAGTTCCATTAATATTAATGGTGACTTCAGCACTCTCATCACTACCATTTGGCTTTGTCATCTTCTCTCCTTCCACACTCTTTCAATTCATTTTCCTTTTTCCTCACAATCTCAGATGTTACATCTATGGTTTACTTTTTTTGTACTTTAATAAAAAAATGAATCATCTGTATGGGAACTGTTGAATCACGGCCTGAACCACTGATTGATCACCTGAGGTGAGCATCGAGCCAGCCACAGGGGGCACAGGTGAAGGTGGTATACCTGTGTGATTGGAAGGGGGGGAGCCTGGCTCCACCTCTCCCAAACCCCATTTAAGGGCTGACCACCACTGGGGAAGGATCTCTTCTCGGTGATCCCTCCTGTGTGGAGTCAAAGGCAAGCCTCTATCATCATAAAGGTGGGCCACTCTCTTTTTGCTATTGTTTCTGTATATAAAGTTTCTGTATATAAACCTACTTAAATATACCATCTTCCTTACTATTTCCATTGGATACTATTCTTGGGGGTTATTTACCCTACAATCAACCAATTCTAAGAAGAAAATTCTAAGAAGAACTTACTTAAACTTGGTTAGAAAAGCAATTTTTGATTGCTTTTAGTAGATGACTAGCTGTACGGAGTTATTGGAGTAACTACTATTTTTTGTCCATTAGAGTTGAGATATATATATATATAGCTACCATATGAATGTTACTGCAATTAATATTTAAATGTGCATTTCATTAGATATATTATCTACATTTGCTATCAGAACCATTCTACTATACACTTTCATGAAAAAAATTTGGAACTAACATCAGTAAACAATTTGATCAAAAATTAGGAAATATTTTAGTCAAATGTAAGTAAATTACAACGTTGAGATCTGCATAGAAGTTATAAATAGTGTGGTATGTTTTAGATATGCTGCAAAAAAAGAATTGATCTCTAGCAGTGGGAGCAACATAAAGACTCCCTGGGGTAGGTTCACCTCAGAATATGAGATTATGCATGCATTTCTGAGAATAAATTTGCATTTGCCACACGTTCAGCATCACAGAATACAACACAGAATGCAAAGAGATCCTTTGCAGAGTCCCCTTGGAATAGCAAAATAAAGGTATTTTTTCAAATTTTCTGTGCATCAGATTAACAGTAAATTTGTTGTCAAATTTCCTTATCATCCTGTAAGGAACTCTGTTGGAATGTGAGACACGTTACTCGGGGACAGTAACAGTTGTTTGCATGTGCAGACTTTTCTTAGGAAGGCTGACTTTCTGTCTTGCCTGAACAACTAGGAGCATGACCCCTCAGCCAAGATCATGTCTCAGCTGTCTTCATCCCATCTGTTATTACCAACAGGAAGAGCAAACACTGTATTTCCTGGCTCCTTCTAATTGATGATAGACTCCTAGTTCTTTCTATTAGCAGACTCAGTTCCTTTCTTGTCTCATTTAGACCTTCCTATTACTACTGACCTTATCAGTCTATCTGAAACTACATCTTCAGATACATGGATATAAAGGCATCTTCCCTCAGGCTGTTACTTTTCTTTCCATAGGTTTGTACGAAAATGGAGTTGTAACCATAAAAGTGATACATTAGCAACAGACTACCATATTTCAGCAGAAATTTCAAAAGCAATTACACTGGCCAAAATTAGTGTACAATAAACACTGAATTTTATCATTTCTAAGCTACTATAAAGCTTGATATGAATTTAAAAGGAAGCTAGTTTAATTATCTACTTAACCCATTATGGTCATAGATTAACATAAGTAATTGGTCTGGTAGAAATCTACTGAAGCATTCAGTGTCATTAAACAAAGGTGATTTCTCAAATGTGAAGCTTTATTAGTGTAAACTTCATACTGTATCTTGGTATTCATCAGTAAAATTAACACTACTGGGTAAATTAACTAAGTTAATTACTTGTTTTTCATTTGTATAATGATACTTCCATTAGTCTACGGAAAAAAATACAGTGATAATAATCTCAGTATACTAAAAGTAATGAAAATGATTCACAGGCTAGGCACACATTTGATAAAAAGTGTTTTTCCTCTCACATTAACTTACTATAAAATGATAAGACAGTATTACTTATCTACTCAGGTCAGTTTTAATAAAATAAAATGGCAATATAAAATCATCTTCAAGCCACTCAGTTCAGAAGAGATTAGATTAACTGGTTACAGGAGGGTAAAACACAAGTCTTCAAATTGCAAGTAATTAATTCAAGGACTTTCAATTTTATGGTTTGTGGAACAGGAACATTAGGAGTTGGGGACAGCTGAAAACAGGTTACAATAAGTGCAATGTCTGTCTGTTACAGAGTGTAGAGGTAAAAATCTAAAGATTTCTTCTGGGATTGAGGAAAGTGGCTATTACAATGTAGTATAAATTTTAGATACTTGCCATTCCGACTGTTTCCGTAATTCTGCGAGCTGGTGGAGCCGCTTGAGTGCTTTTTCCTGTTTCTTTTCATCTTTCCATGACTTTGAAGCCACATTTCGAGCAAATTCCCTTTGTTTTAAATCTTTCAATCTCTGTTTGAAAAGAGTAAAAAGAGAAGGGATTGAAGATGTAAACAGCGGGTGCATTACCTCATACTCAATTTGCTTTTGGTGAAGATAGTATACAAATGGTCATTAAGTTATACTTAGAATGTTATAATCCTATGAAGAGATTGGAAATGATATTCTTGTTTAACAAAATAATATAATTTGTCCATCACTACTCATCTCGTTTATAACCTTATAAAAAGGAAGAATTTCTTGATACAGAATTTAATACTGAAATACATTCGTCTTATGCATACATACATCTTCTGTTACATACAAATACATAAATAAAACCAGCCTCCATTTAATTCATTTAGAATTTTCCTGTCAAATGCAGTCAGAGAAATTTAATCCATATACTAGAATAAAGGTGAGCTCTTGACTGTAATGAATCATATAGAGATCTCCATACTTGCACGTGTATGGATTTGTGTCTGTGTGTTGGTTTTGTTGTTTACAAAGACATTTGTTTTTCAAAGGAGAGAGCTACTGTCTGAAGATTTCATCAGGAAACTCAGTATTATTCTGTATTATTTTGTACACCTATGAATCAGAAGATAATTCCTATTGGAGAAAGAAAGATGATTTGCCTATATTTATTTATTACATGGTTTTCTGGTACTGATAGAATAAGACAAAGTAAAGAAGGCACAAAACAAAAAGTGTCAAAAATATCCTCTTCAAAGAAGTGATGCTATCTTGGCTTTAAGTTCACTGTGCTCTCCAGGACTCGGTGAGCTTGAGCTGTACACAATCTTATCACTCTGGAGCATGCAATTCCCTGTGAAGATCCATGTTTCAATGCCCCATAGCCAAAATTCTTTGCTTCACTCATGACCTCCTGTGCTGTAGTGCTCAGGGAAGGAAGGAAGGTTTCTATGACAGAAGTGAGCACTTGTGCATTCAACCACTTCTCTTAACTAGAACCCATGAAGCCCTGAGGGTATCAAGGCCCTGCAGAGGATAGGCTGGGCTGGTGGACTTTGGAAGGAAATGATTGCTCCAACGTTTGCAGCTTTTTTCTTTCTCCCTCTGTCCATTTGATACTTGTCCAGTCAGTCACACAACATTCAGTTCCCTCAACTGCAATGCCTTCAGTTTACGATAAAGTAGATAAAAAATGTGAGACAACATTAGTTTTGCTCCAAGAAAGAAATTTGGTTTTAGTAATATGTTAAAGCCAAAGATATAAAGTAAATCAGAGAATCTTTCCAGAAGGTATTCACACTTTCTGTCACCTTTCATATCTACATGATTTTTAAGATATTTAAGGAGTAAAGATTCTAATCTCTGGGGGGGGGGAAAAAAAAGAAAAGAAAAAAACAAACAAACAGGGAGCCTTGAGCCTTATTAGCATCTTTCATGTGAAGAAAGGGAGAAAGGGCAAAGAAATACATTTAAGAAATGTCTGTTACTGCTGCTTGCTGTGTTTTAGCTGTCACCATGAGCTGTTCTGTATCACACATAAAGCATTCATGAGGAAAAACAAAAACAGTTACTACCTGTCAAGGAAACAGAACAATGTGAAAGCTAGTACCATGGTGTGTGGGTATTGCAAAGCAATACTATTTCACTTCTTTGACAGTTAGGATGATAATCAACAAAGCAAATGGGCCAACACTGAGAATAGAAGTCCTGGTGGTATTTTTTGCTCTCTAATGGCATATAGCATGTGTCAAGGAAGAAGAGAAAAGAGTACAAAAAACATAGGTAAGCATAGCCAAGAACTCATCAGTTGGTGATGAAATTCAAGAAATCAAAAGCGTTTGCAGTCTGAGCAGAGAAAGGTCTCTCCCTGCACATGCCCTCATCAAAATAAAGAAGCTTCTCTGCCAGAGCTCCAGTTAGGAACTGTAATGAAATTTGTCATTATGTTGGATAGAGCATGGGACTGCCCACTGAACTTGCAAAAGCCACAGTTTTCCTCACTAATAACTTGTCTCACCCTCCTGGCAGGCACACAAATATCTTTCAGGTGATGAACAAAAGCATGCAACTGAGCTGGTACCTGAATGACAACCCTTGAGCTCAGCAGGTGTGCCTGAAAATTAACATAGCTTTACATGGTAATTGCATTTTCCATGTAATAGGGTACTTAACTGGGCATCCAAATACAGGCATGTGTCATAAAATATGATTTATTTAATTGCAACGATGTGTTCTGTCCTTCACCTGCTACAGATTTTGTTGCTGTGGAATTATATTTCATTTTTAGACTCATGTTCTATTCTTTCTCTGTTTTGCATGTAAATGGGCATGTGGACACTGCAATATCTAAAAGTAACCCATCTGTGGGTTGTTTTTTTTTTTTGTAAAACCCACACAGAATATTAAAAGACTGCAAAATAATATTCACTCTTAGGGAGTACTTACTTATATAACTGGGTTTGAGTCACGTTAGCACATCTANGTAAAACCCACACAGAATATTAAAAGACTGCAAAATAATATTCACTCTTAGGGAGTACTTACTTATATAACTGGGTTTGAGTCACGTTAGCACATCTATGTAAGTCCCACTCAAAAATTGCTGAATATGTTTTTTCCTCCAGTATGATTCATCAGCAGATTCAAATTAGTCAATGGAATTCCATCTTCTCTACCTACTTCTGCTATATACGTTGCTAACCAAATACTCCACCTGTACTTCAGCAATTTCTGCAAATTCCTATTTTGCCTAATTATTTATTTTTTCACTGTGGCCAGTACACCTGTAGCATACTTATCACTGGCTTAAATTGTGGTATTGAGTGTACTTTATTTCCAACGTTCTGACCTTGATTGTTCTTCCTTCATGTGAAGGGAGAATTTTTATGGATTATCATTCATCTGATCAAATTTGGATGCCTGTGGCAGTTTTTTAGATTTTCTAACTGCTGCTGAAGAAAAATAAGCCCTTTTAGGGACAAAAACACTGCATCTTAAAGCACCTGTCTAAAACAAGTGGAATAAAGTGAGATGTAAAATAACTCTTCCTTTTCAATGGATGCAGATGGCATTAATGGTGACTACCTCAGATGGACAGCTTTTGATGGACAGAGGAAGAGTGTGCTGTTGGTACGCTGTCATTGCTGCAGACAGTATTCATTTCTACAAGTTCAGTAAATGACTACTTTTTATTAATGTACTTGTGGCATATGTAAAAGAAAGTCAAGGAAAACATTTGGGACTTCAATATAAACCATTGACTGCTTTACAGAGCGATTGATTTGATGGGGTATATATGTGAAGTGAAGAGAATGTGCTCATTGAAAAGTATGAATACATTAAGAAGCATAAAGGTGTGCATGGTTCTCTCATTCCTGATGTCTTGGTCATTTCCTTGCAAGATTTTTCACCTTCTTTCTCAAGGAGGTTTTTTGCTTCAAAAACCTTTGTCTACATTTCTTTCACACACTTTCTCACAATTTGAGGACCAGAGGGAATACACTGGTGGAGAACTTCTCCTTTTCATAATTATTCTAGTGGTCATGTTCAAATTCTTATAGAGGTCCACATGGAATTCTCAGAATACTTCTACTACTGGAGTTACTGGTTACTGGAGTAAATAGGTGTTACTGAAAGCACATTTGGAAGAAATTCTGTTCTTCTTCACAATGTAGTAACTACTTTGATTTAAATAGAAGGAGGCTTTGAAAGAAATTTATTAAAATTTCACTCATTAAATCAGAAAACAGGTCAGTGTGAGTTAAATGATATTTTCCACTTACATTCAGGTTTTTTCAAAATATCATTCACACTCAATTCATCCCACAAAATATTCTTTACTTTAAAGCACTGCAGTCCAAGATAAAAATGTAGTATGCCCTTCTGCTTACTTCAGTCAGCATTGGGTATATGTGACCTGTCATACACAAATAGCATTTTCTGAATCTTAGTCCATTATCTAATGTATGTGTTTGATAGCATGATTGGCTTCACTTTTCTGAAAAGCACAATGAGTTCTAATCAAATTCATCACAGACAGGTCAAAAGAGAAAAAGGATAGAATATGATTTTCAGTAATTATTGTCTTACTTGTAACCCTAATGTTGGAACCAAGTACAAAAAGTTTATGTTGAATTTGCAATGCAAACCATAACATCAGAATGATAAAGTTAATGGCTGATGCTTATAGTATTAGTCTCCAAGTGAAAGGGAGGAAACAATAGTATGAGGGAAAAAGTGTCAATCCCTAGACGTACCCTACGGAATCAAACTGTCAATGAATGTTTTTGATCACAGATCCAATTAAAAGGATAAATTACAATTACAACTGGAGGACTTATTTTCATGTTTCTTCATAGAATCTGTCCCTACATCTTTATAAGATATGATTTATTATAAGATCGGATACTGTGCAAGGGATCTTGGTGCCAGAAAGCAACAAGATCTACTGGTTTTGTGTCTTTTGTGCGTATGAATGTGTGTGTTCGTGTGAGCTTCTTACTGTTCAGTGATATCTGTAAATATTCTTGCTAATTATTCTGATTTCATCCACTTGCCAAATTATGAGTTTGAGCTAATGTAATTCAGGGTACATTTGTGTGGCACATGAAATTACTAAGTACAGCTAAAACAGATGGATTTCAGGAGGTCATTCCTGCATGCGAGAGGACAGAACAGAAACTCTGTGGCAACAGTTCACTCATTTGAAGGCTTCAGCTATTTGTGGGTTCAGCATATGCTCTGCTTGACCACCCACATTTATATCATTTCCAGTGAATTTGTTGTCATATGCTCCAGCATGCTGGCTGTGTACAGTACAATTTGATTAGACACATTCAGTACCATTTTGGAGCACAGAGTAATTTACTTAGTACAAGTAACATGCTAGAAAGACGAGAATCTTGGGGCAGGCCTGCTTATTCACTGCATGTTCATGCACAACTTGTCTCATCAGTGCCTCTGGTGCTGATTCTTAGCCATAGAAAAGCAGCAGTTTATATATTTTGTTTCTTTTCCTTTCTCATGTAAGCATCTGAAATAGGAACAAAACTACTACACCAAAAGCAAACAAACAAACAAACCTGGTATTACAGATACCATGCAACACTTTCTCCTATCAAAACTTTATGTAGTTCTTGTAATCTTACTGTAAAAATGCTTAAACCTTCTCAACATCTTTTTGAAGCCTACCTCACAGTTTAAATTTTCTTTATTTTAGTTGTATCAGTGAAATACAAAATCACCTATATTTAAGTTTTAGTTGTTCAAGAATTCAAAAGGCAGTTCTAATGAATGGCCTCTTTATTCCTTCAGTGTGGTCATCAGACTTAGAGAGTTACAAAAATCTCAGATACCAAATGAAACACATCCATTTACCATGATAGCATTTTCCAAATGAAGAAATGAAGGCAAAGAGATGGAGTAATTTATGAGAAGAACAAGGAAGAGGCCAAATCAGCACCTACAAATGTGCATTTAATTAGCACACCTCACTCGTTACAAGCTCATTGAAGCAAGAGGAGAGATGGCATCTAAATTAAACCTAAATTTGATTTACCTTTATCATCTGTTGATTCTTTGATACTGTGATAGTGATGAAGAAACTACAATAAAGCATGAAAGAAGTCCATCACAAAACATTTTGCTATGCTCATAGTTTACCTAAAGGAAAGTCAAATCAGTAGGTCACTACATAGTGGCTCTGGACTGCTGTGCTAAAGAACAAGCTCATCACTAAGAGTCACTCTAATATGTACTTGAGATAAATATAGTGTTTGTGATAGGAACCTTTCACTGCACTTCAGATGAAAATTAATTTGGTCAGGACAAGGGGTGAAAAATCCTATATACATGAAGGATATTAAAACTAGATATAGGCAGAAACATCATCAAATGTTTCAAGGAAGTAATATTGCTTTTTCTAATAGAAAGTAATAGCCATCCATAAAAAGCCTTTTAGGTTGTTTTACTTGTTAAATCAAATGCAAAACATTCTTTATCTTCTGCTTACTTGAAGAAGACAGATCTCTTCTGGAGCAGGAGAGGTAAAGGAAACCAGAAACCTGGCTAGAGTACTATAACAAAATATCTGATCAGAGAAAAGGAGGTTTAATAAATGGCGTCTGCATGTAATATTTGTCAATAAAAAAGACAGCAAATTACTTTCATAGTCATCTGACTGAAACTTCTCAACAACACAGTAGTGTGGAAATCCTGATTTCCTACTTTTTAATAGATAAATTGAAAAAAATCTATTTTACATAAAACTAATTAAATGAAATTAATTACAAAATGATTCTTTAATACTTTATGGAGTGCTGTATCAGTCCAGCCAGCATTTTCCCTGGCACTGAAGTCAGGAAGAATAATTTTCTTGTTTATTCTCTTTAAATACTAACGTTTTCCAGCTTGATGTAACTTCCTCTAGTGCTCTGAGACTTATTAAGAATCAACATTAATGAACAGGAGAGTTTACGGCCATTTCTTTCCTAACATTAAATGTAGGTTACCTGAATCTGCTGATATAAAAATATTTAGGTTTATATCTTGCTGTTTAATATTCTTCCTAGCTGCTGCTAGAGCGGTACTTCGCAATCATCATAAACATCATAAATGTGACTAAATCATCTGGCTTTGCCCCAAGTATAGAACAGAAAACTGTATTAAATAGTCTTTTTTTACATCACCGCTGACAAGTAACTCATTTCTTTTTGGATCAGAAGATTCTTTATGTCTTCAATATGCTTTCAGAAACCTTCTTGCCCTCACCTCTGATGACTACAAATTTTCCTTTTGCTCTTTTTAGTTCCTCTAACACTTTTTTCCAATTTCTTCACTCCTGATTTATTATCTTTACTATCCATTTTTCCTTTCTCTCCTTTATTATAAATTTAAGCCACAGAGAATTGACTTTCCTTCTAAACAAGATTAGCTGTTTATAACCTATTTGTTCTTTTTTCACTTGTGGGTTTTTGGTTCTTAAACCATCTGCCAAATGCTCTTTAAAATTTCCTAAGTCTCTCTCGCATCTTTCCATTTTCATTCATCCTTCAAACCTATTAGATCATACTTTTCACTCTCGTTAAACTATCTTAAAAAAGTTTATGTTACTAAATACAGTCTGATCAATTTTTCCTATATGCATGTGTTGATCATCATGATACTAATAATATGTGTGTTAAAGAACTCCTTTATAGAGTCTCATAATGTGGATGAATCCAGTTTCAATTTAAAACATTTTTGTGCTACTCTTGGGAAAAGGGATGCCCACAGAGGCAAAAAATACAAAAGGATTATCTGTTAATTCTAATTTCCTCATGCATGGGACTGGAGTAGCACTTTACTTTCCAATCTTTGGTTTATTTACAAGAGGAGATAAACAGATGTCCTATTTGTTTTCAAGGTTAATTCACTCCAGCCACAGCCTGGTTTAGCCTTTGATTATCTGAGATAATCTTCTGAGAACACATCTCAGTAAATTATGAAATTTACCGATTAAAAATTGGATATTCTGATATTTCTTTTCCAATTCTGTCTCACATGATTATTGTGTTGTGTCTTTTAATTTTAGTGTTCTTTCTTCCCTCTACGTGACCTATGCATCTCACTTCCCAGTTCATCAGCATTTCCCACTGAAACCACAAAAGCGATAAGTTGCTTCCTAAGCAAAGTGAGTGTCTCAAGGAGAAAAACGACCAAACTATGCAAAGTAAATGGTGCCCTAATTTTAAATATTGTAAAGGCAATGATATTTTAGTCTACCTAGCACAGGTTTTATTGCCACTTACTTAAAATATTATTTATTCTAAATCTGTTATTTGTATTTGGTCCCCTTGAACAAACTACTGATGCGACCTGCATTGTCTGGGTCTTTCACTAGGACAGGGAGCTAAAAAGATGCATACAGTCAAGTGTGTGTCTCAGCCCACTGATGCATAACAAATCACTGAGCTGCAACTTGGTGCACTTCCATCTTGATTCCATAATTTAAAGTTAATTTAACGCTGCTCTAGAAAATGATCCCTTGAAAGTGAGTGGAAATGATCTCACCTTGCATATTTTGGAGCTAATGGAAGACAGTATTTAATGTCCCTCTTTTTCCTCTTACCTGTTCTCTAGTCTACATCTCATTGCATTCACTCTTAAATTTAATAATGCTGTAAATAAACACTTTTTCATGTAGACATGGAAACTTTTTAATATGATAAAGCTGAATTATCACTCACTGCTTCAAAATTACATTATGCCTCTTCTCAAATTCTCTGTCACTTGACATAAACAATTTTTTGAGCAGGTTTTATTTTATTATTTGCTCTCAGCAAAGTTTTATTGCTGTAAAATGTGCCGCTGAGCTTTTATTTACATTATTACTTCTTATTCTAATACTCTACTACAGCTCTGAATTTGAGTTATTTCTTTTATAAAAGTATGATTGTAAGTCTGTGTACTCAAACAGAACAATTCTCTTTAAATATGCACCATCTCAGAGAAAACAGTGATAGGTGTTGTAGGTGACTCAAATGCAGACAAGAAGTAGGGAAACTACTACTGTTTTATTTTAGTTTTTGGAAATAATTCTATTGTTTTTCCAGGTATTAGCAGTTTAGTTTTTTAAAAAAAGATGTTGTTCAGCTTGATGAAATCTACAAATAAATAGGGAATTATATAAAAAATGATTTTCATTTCCTAGAAAATCTCTATAGTAATTACTGTACACTTCTTATGTGCTTCAAGCTTAGATTTATTGGCCTATGTTTTGCATGCATGCATGTTTTCAAATCATAGGCTTCATTTCCTGCTTTAACCAAGCACAGGGACATTATGCTGTGCTAAATTCTGAAATAAGATGAAATAAAAATCTAATCTGGGCTATTGAGATCCATGATTACATAGAATCATAGAATGGTTTGGGTTAGAAGGGACCTTTAAGATCATCCAGTTCCAATCCTCTACTACAGGCAGGGACACCTCTCACTAGACCAGGCTATTCACAGCCCCATCTGGGCTCATCTTGAATGCTCCCAGGGAGAGGGTGTTCACAGCATCAGTGAAAAATATTGATAACTGTGATTTAATAAATTGTTCTCTTTTACCTTTAAACATGTTACTTTACCCAGTAATTCCTCTGCTAATTTGACTTGTTCCTGCACATAATCTGATTCTTATCTTAGTCTGGAGATCCAATCCAGACTCACAATAAACATGATAATTTATACCACTTCTTCTGAATGTGATCAATTACCTTGCAGAATCTCACAGATCCTAAAGGGAACGTGTAAATACAAAACAATGAAATGTTGCATTTCTTGCACCTATGTTTTCAGTTTACATCAATATTTAGAAGTTTTTGTTTTGAAGGAAGAAAAGCCAAGAATCCTTTAACATACTAACATCCTCTAAACTAGCCAAGAAACATACATAGAATGACTTCTACAGGATTCCAAGGGGCTTATGTCAATTGCTTCAGATTTACACATTTGTTTTAAGAAGCAGAATTTCTCTTTTGCAGAAAATTTTACCATTTGGGATTTCTTTACCTTTCTGTCTTATGGGAGATGTACAGCTTTGAAAACTTCTTAAAAAATGAAAGTTTTGAATGTTTCCAAGTAACTTGATATCAATCCATCTAAATATCAATGAAACGTGGAGCTTTAAAGTTACACATTTCATCATGTTGATTTTAACTCAGGAACAGTAAATGTAATGTGTGCTTGTGTTACAATTAGTATTTTAAAACATTTTGAAAGTTGCACTGTTGAAACACTGTATTTTAATCTTTCTGTTTGAAACTTGATGATGCAAATATTTCCAGAGAAAAATATTTCTGAATATTTCACATTCCCACAAAAACATTCTGCTTTAAAAATAGTGTTTTCTGATGGAAAGACGGTTTTTTAGGTAACTTTGCATTTGGAAACATTCCTTTTTTGCGCTCACATCACCTATGATAATATATTTATTTGATATTCACGTGAATATAATCTGTATTTCTCTAGATATTCTCCTGAAGTTTAATTTAAGAAGGTGTTTAAAGTGCCCTCATCTTTTTAATGGCTCCTAGTGGAGCCTAATTATTATGAAATCGCTAAAGCAATGAAATGATAATTGCTCTGGGTTACTTTCTTTATTTTTCCCTTGGAGACACATTAAAAGATGTTAATTAATGCTTTTAACTAAGAAATGATAATAAATCACTTATCCCACCACCTTTATTGCTATCTTGCTGATGCACAGAAATATTTGTGGTTTACTTTTAAATATTTCTTTCTGTTACAAATGCCCCTTAAAGACATACAAGGTGCATAGTGCATTTCCTCAAACAAAAACATTGTTGATTAGCATGACTTTAATGCTCCTCAGGAATCAATTACACAGATAAATTCTTGCACATTAATTACTGCATGGAAGGTACAGATGGTCAAAAATGAGCAGAACTATAATGGATACAGATCCTAAACAGATGTTCATGGGGCCACGTATACCTTTGTGATCACCAGTAGGATTAGAAGAAAAATTCTTTTTCTAGAAAGATGTCAATAAGAAGGCATTGTTTAAAAGTTATACAGAAGGTAAAAATGATTTTTCTGCAAACATCTGATAATAAAAATGTTTAATTGCCTAATGTTTCCAAAAGTCTGACCATGGCAGAAAATTGGCCCAGGATTTGTGAGGATTTGTTGTAACCTGCACAAGTTAAATACTTTGCCATTCTACGAGTCACTACACAAATATAAATTTAACTACTCATGAATAGACAACAATGGAACACAATCATAGCATCTGGTAGTTCTTCCTTTCTATCACTTAAAAGCAGCTTCTGGCCTTAAATAATGCTAGTTATTCCAGATCCACTGATTTCACAGGTGTGCATGCACTCATGCACGCATATGTAAAATCTGCAAAGTATGTGGTCTACAAACAACATTACCAACTGTTCATCAGCCTTTTGAACCTGGCACAGGAAATATACTGTAAATTTGTGTCCCTAGACTTGCTTAATCATCAGCAGTGAATTGACATTTATAGAATTGCTCAGGTTGGAGAAGACACTCAGGATCTTCAAGTTCCAACTTCAAAATGTTAAAAAAATGGTTCCCCAAAAATGGCTGTGACTATTTAGCGTGGAGTCATGTTTTTTTTCCCCCTAACAAATCTTATCCTTCAGATTCCTTTTTCATTTTAGTTATACTGCATCAACCATTCCTCCTGCCTGAAGATCTAGTTATAAAACTTGAGCAATTAAAAAGCATACCCTCTGAGAGGAATGGAAAGGACACCTAACATTCTCTACCCAGCATTCTTGGTTATAGCTATTCCTTAAATGCCAAAATCTGATAATAAACTTCTGTAATTCCTTATATAATGAAATACTTAAAAAATATCTTACAGTCATTGGACCATCATTAACAACTATGAAATTAAGTGTCCCATGGGTTCTTTTCCAATTTAAAGAGGGTTAAATTGCTAATTTACGTGCTAATTAGCATTTATTCTAAAGAACACCAAATGTAATTCCACAGCAT
Source organism: Odontophorus gujanensis (assembly GCA_013399175.1). NCBI lineage: Eukaryota > Metazoa > Chordata > Aves > Galliformes > Odontophoridae > Odontophorus > Odontophorus gujanensis. The sequence continues at coordinate 288,131 of VXAB01002099.1, forward strand.
CTAGCATTTAGCAATTTAGCTTATCTAGATGTAAATTTGAAAGCAACTCTGTGTTATTTATAGTAGTTTCTGGTGACATTTCTTTGGAATCCGTTGCCTGAAGTAACCCCCAGTTGCCAAAGCATGCTCAGTGGTATTTGATAATGCTGCTTCTCCTGCTCTGGTACATGCACTTCCTGTAGTGTGCACTTGAAGCATCTCCATGCAGCATAGCTAAAAATTCAAGCCTCCTCACTTAACATTTAAGAAAACAATGCATGATATCATGAATTAACCATTCATTCTAAGATCACCCCAAACTGGTAAAATAAATGCATTCTTACATCCTACTTTTGTTCATATGCTGTACATTAACCTCTGCTTAAATTCCAATGTCATCCTGTGTTGCTTTACGCTGCCTTTATTTACATCAGCTTCTGCAATGTGACACAACCTGATTGCCTGTTTCACTTCATCACAGCTTCAGCGTTTCAAACATCCTGGATTGCAAGTGCTTTGAAGCAAAACAGACATGATGTAAACATGCTTTTAGAAAGGCAGCATTTCTCTATTTCTGAATAACAGAAAGAAATATCAAGGACAATAAAATAGAATATTTTGGTCTTATATTATCTATCAGTGATAGAAGATGGAATTGTATTAGAGTAACATCATTATACATTTTATTTTTTCAGACCCCAGTGATATTTGATGTCATATAAGAATTTCTGTATTATTTTGAATATGTAAAGTAAGATTTTGTGCCGATATGACATTTGTGGTATTTTTGTTAAAGGAGGTACCTTTCAATGTACTAGCTAATTTTCTTATATCATATCTTGTTGATTAGTTCAGTTCCTTTGCTTTAACTGGAATGGCTTCAGTGTAAGTGGCTGCCCTTGAACATCTCATTTTGCGCTTTACCCTGTTATTCCCCTTTATTGATGGATTACTTCTCCAGGTATTTGTTCTTTTTTTTCTTCCACGCACACACCCCCCTATCCCCCTCCCCCCCCCAACCCTTCTTTTTGTTTTTTGTTTTTTTTTGTGGATAAACCTTTCACTTTACCTTCCAGTTCCAGAACCATACTTCCATGCCATTACATTCTCTCTTCATCCACCGCACCTATTCCCATGCCTACTTCCTAAACTTAAACTTCATGTTCAACAGCTTTGTCCCTTATACAAGATAGATTAATTCTTTCAGTATAGCCCATCTCTAGCACTGAGTCAGAGAGCTTTCCTTAAGGAAAACAACATGACATTCCATGAATAAAGATTGTATTAAGGAGCATTTGCGTAAAAGTAGCAAATAAGGTCAACCACAGTATTGATTCTGGTGTCCTGGCGCTTCTCTATGCTTTCTTTACAAATAGTATATACATTTATGTTCTAATTTATTAAAGCCAGGAGTCCAGAAAGAAAATTTCGCCCAAGCTCTAAAGCAACAGCAGTTGGATCTTAAAATGTTTGGAAATCTTAATAACAGGAATCACAGCCAGTTCTGTATTTAACTATCCAATAAAGACTATAGGGTAATCCAGGTCATAATCAAAACTAATTTAAGAAGAAAAGTTTAAAAGGATTTAACTCACAGCAATAAATTCTGAAAGAATGAGATGAACATGTTAAGACAATGAGAAATACTCAGCAAGAAATTATCAAAATCTCTCTCTTCAAGAAGTTACAGGAGTGAAGTCATTTAGGGGAGGATGAACAAGAGCACACAATGGAAAATCAATGTATGATGAAAAACTAAGAATGTGTGAAGCTACATCAGAATTAGAGCAAAAATCACTGATTTCAGAATGAGCTAGACAACAGTGTTTCTCTAAGGCGGTAAGATACTGAAATGATACAGTAGACTATAGAAATGAATTATTTACTTTCAGCTTTTGTTTTCATATGACAGAAAACAAGACAACAGAAATGTACAGTGTGTGCATAGTAGAACAGTGAATAAAATAACAGTTAGATACTTAGGAATTCTTCTGCTTCAAAAGCAAAGGATTAATGAGAAAATAAATATTGTGATGAAAAAAGCGCCAGACAAAAGGTATATTTTGATGATCATTCTAAGTATGTTTCTATTGGAGATAGTTAAAACATAAACTGGAAATAGGCTTGCTGAATTCTAAAAATAAATTGGCATTTCACTGAAATTAAAGAATAAAGTGTGGGAAAATCTGTTGATCACATTGAATCATACAAGCATTTGATTTCAGAAGCATCTGATGTAGTTAAGATGAACATTCTGGAGATGGAAAAAAGAAATAATAAGTAATAACTTTCATCTGTAAAACCTCTCATAAGATATCTAATTTTGTTTCATTTCATGCATTTTAACATATTTAAGAATATTTACTGTTATTTTCAGGACTGGGCCTAATTGTACACTTTCCAAATTGCACACACAAAATTACTTGTTTGTTATGGCTCCTTTTGATCATGGCAATTTACTGGTACCTAAGAAAAAGAGGACAGAAACTACCATATATACAAAATCCCAATCCCTTTCTCATTTCAAGTCTGCTTATATACTGGCTGAGTGAATCTAACATCATATCTCTATTTGTTCGCTCGAGATCATCAACTTTTAATGCAAATATGGTCCTGTGTTTCTTAATAGTGTTGTGACAAATGTGAAAGTTTGGTTTAAAATACACAAGCATCAATCTAAGCTGATTTGTTGGCAAATTTAGAGGTTATTTTCTGAGGAAAAAGAATAATAATGGTTATGTTCTGGGAAAATGGTGAGTGCAGACTTCAGGTGCACAATCTGGCCTTAAAATTGCAGTACAAGATGAGCAATTGGCCAACTAATATATGAAGGAAAAAAGGCAGAGATTACACATACACACATACATGCTTTCAAGCTGAGGCAGATCTTTCTCTTTTGGTTAGTATATTCTGACAACTAAATATATGGTACTTTGTCTGAAGAAAGTTTTATGGACGTTGCTGTGTTTGCCTTTGCTCCCAGATCCCAAGGTGAAAGCTCTGAGCTACTTCCAAATCAATCTTTGCTTCAGATGAGAATTGTTTGGTTAACAAGGGATACGTACCCAAGAGCCAAAATATGAGATTTTCCTCCAGTAAACGTATATATCCTCAGGAAAAACAAAACAAACAAACAAACAAAAACCAGCCCCACAAAATTACCCTAAAGATGAATGAACAAAATCTCAGTATTACACTAATTCCTGGAGCTTTCTCTGTGTTTACTTATCTGCAAATTTTATAGGTGTTAGAAGCAAGGATAGCTAAAATGTAAGCATATTTACTAGCTTTGATGCTTAACAGTAGCTAAATCTCTGTCTGAATTAGAGTTTAAATCCACAAGTACAATAAAGGCATACTGGAAAGTGCCTACAGCTGTACACACTAAATCAGACTATGCAAAAAATACACCCAAGTGCTAGTATGCATGGATTGAAATACTAATATAAAGATATGTGCATGTGAACTAGTGTAAATTTTAACTTCTGTTCATTTACTTTACAGTACTATAAAATTCAGATGGTTTTTCATCCATGTGAATGTGATAATCTGTATGTCTAAACTTTGACAGCAAACTGAAAGACCTGTTTTGTCATCAGAAACCCCAAGATGGCAATACAGCCTTGTTTTTCTTCGCTACTTATTTCTGCTGTTATTATTATCATAATTATTGTATTGCAGTGTATGGAACAGATCTGTGATTTTCTCCTCTGCTCACATCAGAAATCTTTGCTGATTACAGAGGATTATTTGTACAGAAATAGAAAGTTCCCAGTACTTTGACATTAAGTGAATGAATGAATGCTATGAATGACCTGGGGGTGCTAAAAGATTGCATTTAATTACATTAACTAAATAGATATCTCTGCTCAAGTTTGGTTTCTTTTTACAGAAGCGAGAGACTTAACAACACTGTTAAGAAAAAAACCTGTACTTACCTATTATTTGTGACACAATGTGAAACATAGATTTGAATATAGGTATTATATTTACAAGAAGCAGACTACGTTTGATATCTACACTGTAATAACTTTGAGCTAATTCACACCAGGGCTATTGTCTTTTCCTGTGTTCAAACAGTTTACATAGAACCAAGGTAATCAGTTCTGATGCAGTCAACTTCTCTTGGGGAGAACACCATGAGCAAGTGAGAACAAGTATTGTTGCAGGTGCTATGATGTTTGAATGAGAAGATACTGCAGATTTGCCAAATGTGCTACTGCCCATGACTGCTGCTCAGGACTTTATAAAGTAGTAGATTTCATAATAAAGAAAAGTCACAAAGGAAGAAAGCTATTCATGTGCTGAGTTAGTGAGACATGCATACACAGGGTTGTATGTTGATGTGAGAAGGAGGGGTGCTGCTGAGGGAACCCTCATTCATGCCCCAGATTTTGGAGAGCATCAAACTCGACGATAGAGAGCTCAAGTAAAGCAGGGTGGGAGTGCAGCCTTCCACTTACACAGAGATTCTGAGATGACTTTATCTAGCCTTACCCTGAAGGAAATTATTTTCCAATAATAAGTAATATCCATGAGAAATGATTACAAAGTAGTACAGCAGGAAAGATGCTGACAACACTATCTAAGACAAATGCTGTCAAAACAGACAAAGAAATGAGAGCTGTTTAATGCTCAGTCAAAAGTGATAAATTACTTTTAAATCATATTATACTTCTCCAGGGTTATTTTAGTGCTAGAAGACAATGAAACTAGAGACACAGATAATCTTGAATCCTGATTCAGAAATTTTTCTGTGTACATGTGTATACATTTGCATACACATATGCAATATTTGCACATATTTGCATGCAGTGGTGTGTAGAGAGAGAAAGTATCTGAGAGTACTGTGTGAGAATAACCTAACCCAGCAGAAGCCTGGTTGCACAAACAAGGCCAAATTGTTTTACAGTCTTCCAAGGCCAGAGAAGACAATGGCTATTGTACAAATGAGAGATCCAAAATTCACTGCTTTCTTATGTAGAACTGGTTGCAGTCATAGCTAGAAAATAAATCACAAAATTAATAAAATCATGATATTGGGAGATTAAAGTCATACGTCTTTGAATAAAATCTGTTTCATCTGGAAGAGAAACAAAAGTCTTATGACAAGACTTAATGCAATATCCTTTTTTCTGTTATTATATCTTCTCTAAACAGTGTAATACAGATTTCTAAGTAGCAGCATTTAGAAGGAAAATTATGAAGGGGGATGGGACTATATTGTATTATTACTGAGCTGTAAAAATTCTCTCATTTTACTTAATCTCCATTAGAAAAATTTCGCTCAGAACTTATACACGTAGACAGGTAATGGTACCCTCAAATTTCTGCTGGGAAAGAGAAAGCAGAATGAAACTTTTCTGGTGGCTACTACAATTCTCAGAACAAAAATTTTGAAGTTGAGATAATTAAAATCACATGAAACCATAAATTAACTCTTCTCTGAAGATTACCTTGATAAAGTAAGAATAATATAGATTTTTCCATGACTAACCATGAAAGTCAGAATAAATGCATTCATGTTAATTCCCAGAGGCAAGGTTCCAAAACTTGGCCAAGCAGTCATGAAGTGAGAAGGGAGATGAGGCTGAATTACCCTGTCACATCAGCGGGATAGCTAACTAATCCTACGCTAGCTTGTGCTGCTGAACTACATCTAAAAGGGCAGGATGGGGTGAGCTTGTACTGTCAGTTGATATTCTGTATGTGTCATGCATTTTCCATGAGACTCTGAGATCACAGTACCATCAGTCTGGCAGGTTTAACAGTACTGAATTTACCTACAAATTAAATCAAGTTTATTTGCTTAAACATTCTGTTTTATAGTGGAAGATTTCAAAACTGCTGCTGCAACAAACAAAACATAGATGGTGTATCAAGAAGGCTGTTTTATTTTGCATAAGCTGTTCTTTGCAGAGGGTGTAGAGAGGAGGGAGGGACAAGATTGATTCATTTGAATTCAGATGCATCTCTGACAAGTAGAAAATTGGCTGAAGGGTGAAAAATTATTTGTGCAGCAAATGGGGATTTATATGGATTAGAGTCACATGCTTAGGATCCGGAAACGTTTTGTATTGTAAGAACCATTTTTACAGAATAATTAATGGAGTTGTGATGTAGGAATTGGTTTGAGTTTAATAAATAAATATATTAGATGAATCTATCTGTGGTTTGAGAGTGATGGGCCAGAAGAGCCCTATGGACAGCCAAACCTGGGGCAGTTGGATTCGGCGGGGTGGTTTGTCATGGTGCGTGGGCTGTTTATTCCTTTAGTGCTGTGATAGGCATATGCAGAAAATGCCAGGATGATTTTCATCTTCTATAATACTACAAAGAACAATAAGATTGCTTATACTGAGAGCAAGGAAATCTGCCTTTAGCGCTGTTTGTTGTCCTCAGCATTTATTATTTCTCATTCTCTGGTAGAAATACCTGCAGCTTCTAAATGGTTCATAGATTTGCAGGGGTAGCCCCTGACCTCCATGTACCCAGAGGTGTGATCACCCAGGAGACATTAATGCACTACTAACTTCAATGTGCACAAATGCGTAAGAACTTGAACTGTGTAACACATGTAAGAATAAGGAGAAAAACAGAAAAATAAGATGCATTTATGGAAACCTGCTACGCTTCTAACTTCTTGCATGCCACTTCATAACATATGGTAAGTTACATGAGAGGTTCAGTTCTTTCCTGAACTTTTCAAATGAGTTCTGTAGAACTCTGAAATGCTTGCAAGAATTAATTGAATTTTTCTTCCACAGTGTCAACTAGAATATGTGTTTTGCTAAAAACAGAGGAAAACTGGGACTCAGGCAGCAAACATAGAATGACAGTAGGCATACATTGGTATGGTACACCTGCTACATAGAGACCTGATTAGGTAGGTTCAAAAGTGATGACAAACAATTAATATATATATTTTCCCAATAACTTCTTTTTTTTTTTCCTAGAGTCTCAGTTATTTCGTTCTGTATGCAAGGCAAAATATATTCTACCCTGAGAAACTTTTATGAGACACAGAATTTAACTTCAGTTCAACAAATGCTTCAAAAACAAAACAAAACAAAACAAACAAACAAACGAAAAAAAAAACCAACCTGTTTTTCTGCCCTTGAAACAGTATGATCAGATTGAAGGATCATGTTGACTTATATACTTACAGCATGATCGTATACCTCCTGAGTCCAAAAGAGGGACCTAGATATTTGAGATGTTTCTTCACACACAACCCAACAGTTTATAAGTAAGTCTGCATTTAAACCTATTTCTATTGAGCAACTATCTAAAACTATGGACAGCGATCCTTGAAAGGGGTACAGGTGGTGTTGGAGATTAAGATGATAAATATTTTACATTTGATTTTGATGAAAAATAACATTAGCATCCCATGTTAAATTGTTCTTTACTCGAGTGAATTTAGAAATCTCCCAAATCAGGAAGGATAGAAGATGGACAGCTGTAACACAGATGCACAAGTATCAGGTTTACCTGTTTGTGAGCGTGGTCGTAAGAATTGATGTGGTTGTCAAATTCCTGGTGTTTGTGGTACTGCTTGTCACACAGTTCACAGTAGAAGTTAGCCTTCACATCCTCCAAAGCCTTGGCTGCAGCATTCTCCTTCTCAGCGTAGTCCTGAAAGGCAGAAGCAAAGGGAGACACAGATCATGAGCTCACACTGTTTATGTCATCCACATTAAAAACACTAAAAACTGGAGCTGCTAGCTCACTGGGCTCCATCTTTGTATCAAAGTATACTCAAAAAGGTTTTTTCTCAAGTTGGATTTAATTAAATAGTTGTATTACTTGAATAATTATTCTTAGCACTTCCTTTAGGTACTGTAATAAGCAAAACACAGAGAATTAAGGCACAAAGGAATACCACCAGGGCACGTCCTGGCTTTTGGATGAAAGAGCTGAGCAGTGAGGATGAGTTGAGTGCTACAGCATTTGGCACCTCTGCTGCATCTCTGCTCTTTGGGATGTCATTGCTCAGAAGAGAGCAGCTGGATTTAGCCTACTACCAAGACAGATTTCCTTTTGTGTACTGCTTTCTACCTCACATCAAATATTCAGCAGGACCAGGCAGTAGCTGGCTACAGCCAGCTGAGACTCCCTGGGAATGGTGCCACCATGCTACCATGTCCCTTCCCCTGGGACCACATTAGGGGACGTACCATCCCGCTCAAACAGCCCTCCTGAGTGCAGTCATGACCTGGCAGACAGGCACAACCACTGATGTGAGCTGGCACACCTCTCACACTGCCCAAATGCAGGCACAGGGCCAGGGTGAGACAAACACAACTGAAAGAAGGGGAAAACTTAAGTGATTTCTCCCTCCGTGTCTCTCCAATGATATGGGCAGCTGCACTGAAGAGACAAGTACTTTCAATATATATCCAGTACACAAAGAAAGCTTAAAACATAGGAGCCATTAGTTACTAACCTACAAATAATGCACTTACATAAAAGGGCTCATTATTCTAAATTGGAAGCAGCCTTTCACAATCTTATATTTTTTACAAGTCCTTCGTTATACTACTTTATTACTATTATTATTATTATTATTATTATTATTATTATTATTATTATTATTATTATTATTATTATTATTATTATTATTATTATTATTATTATACTTGAATCTTTTACTTCAAAGTTTAAATAACAAACTTCTATCTGTCTGACATGGAAAGAATTACTGAAAAAAATTGGTGACAGCGATTAATTTTATATTTGTATTGACAAGTTGGTACTACTTGAGTGTATGGACTCCGTTGCCAGGGATTGCAGTAATTCATCATTGGCTGTATCATTTTATTCATTGTAAGACATATGTGCATTTAACCACCAGACTTTCCACACTATGCTGCTGGAGCTGTCTGTTTCCACCATCCTGCCTGAAGCAAATCAGAAGTAGGCCTGAGTTGGGATGCACCATGTAGCTGGGACACTCCTGGATCACACTGACTGGCAGTGGTCCAGGCACCAGGGGGAAAGCTTTAGGGCAGAGCAGAGTTATGTGCATGAGGCTTTCAGAAAGGAAGGGCTTTCTTAATGAAATGATAAATTTTCAGGCTGGGACTTGTGCGGGCAGCAGTGATGTTGGCTGTAAATGTGGTACATGAAATCTTTGGAGAAATCCATGCTGTGAGCCTTGCAGCTTTGCCATGGTCTACATGGCATCAGTCAGTATGTCTTTCTTGTGTGGCATTGCTAGTGAAGGGATCTTCACCTAAATTAGCCTGGCTGAGGGCTACGTGTAGGACCATACACCTAAGGCACTACCCTAAGCTTCCTCTATAAGAAACAGAAAAATGATAGTCACTGCCAGATAATGATTAATTCTACTTCAAAAGCCTATTTTAGGGTGAGATGAAACTCTCTCCAGAAGTGCTATCACTCTCTATCAACCACCGCAAGACTCTAAGTTACCAATCTGGACTGCATCCTTAATTTTAGATTGCTGAACATGGGGATAATGAGTTCCATATCGTATCCTTTTACATTCAATTCTAAATCTCCCCACAGAACTTGTATGAACTGACCATCTTGAAGACAAGAGGTCAAAGAATTTGTGCCTGGAATTTTGATTTTACATCTTACAGATGCTGCCAACAACATGCCAGTTTCTCCCACAGGGCAACATCCAAAAACTTTTTCCCTGTATTCATATGGCTCAGGTGGATTAGTTTACTGTAATGTACTCAGATTGACTGTTTCAAAAAGCAAATAGCCTGAGCTAACTCACTTCTCCACCTGAGAGACTACTCAGTCATAGTAGCTAATACTTGATTGTATTAGTGGAAAATGTTCTTGTAATTAAACAGTTAAATAGCTTCCATTAGTTATTTAAATCCATAAAGCCCATTAAAAAGTGATACTTTTCAGCTTATGCTTCCGACCCATTGTTTTGCTAGCATTAATTATTCACTGGGCCTTTGGTATAATTAAAATGCATAAATTAGAATGTGGATGCAATAGCATTAATTATGCAGTGATGCTGTCCTTGGAAGTCAAGTATTGGAGGCAATGCATTTTTATTCTAAACTGGTAAAAATGTAAGTTTTGCACTTACTGGCGACCAGCCAAAGCATAATTGTTTTGTTTTTCTTTACTGTTTCTTAACTGTCAATTAAGTGTTTCAGCCTGCTCCATCTTTGCTTCTGTTGAAGGAGAAGCCTAATTGTTTGGGGTGAACACACCACATTACTCTCTGTGAAGCACAACTGAAACTGCTGCTCATGAGCATTCCAAACTGCCAACTTTATCTTTCTCAGCAGAAATTAATACAGTTCCCCTAGCATAAAGATGTTTTAAAATAGCAACAAGGCAGCTCCCAGGTGCATCCTAAGATAATCACAACTACCTCCATTGCCTTATTGCTTAATTATGCTTGACTACCATGGCAAAAGATATAATTTCCTGCTTGCTTATTGATCAGATGCAGGGAAATTGAATGCTACATCACATACTTTAGAAAGGTCATGGATTTTTCTTTCCCTGCAAAGACATAAGAACTTCTTGCACTACGGTAAACTGTGTCGAATTGAATGAATTTTTACACACAGACATCCCTCTGAGTGTAGAGACTGGTGGGCAATTTTGGCACAAGTATGTTCACATGAAAGAGACATGTAAGTACATGTATAGAAAGCATATGTGATCTTAAAAGCCTTACTACACTAACGTAGCCACAGAAAGCTGGAAAAATGTACAAATGTGTTTCAGACTGGGGAGCACCAATGACAGTGAATATGTGTGTCACAGTCTCTTAGATTTTAATCAAGATTATACACCACTTAATACTGCCATGTAACCTGTGTAAACATGAGTGAAGTTGTAAGATAATGTAAATTAGCAGCTCTGTCTTTGAGGCATGAGAAGCTAACAGTAAGCACAAGTTGATTTCAGGGATGATTCAGGCATTATATAGGTAAGAGCTCCTAAATACCATGGGTAAACCACTTGCCATGTTGCTGGGTGCAGATAATATGCTATTTAGTGACAAATGAGTGCAGAATATACCTGAAAGCATTTTTTTCCTAGAAACGTGCAAAATGGCTTCATATTATAGATTATAATTACATTCACATCAATTTGGCACACAGAGGCACATAACTGTAATAAATGTTTATATATTGGATTCATTTAACAGAATACCTCTATCACACATTAGCCTGGAAGTGCTTTCACTTAGTAGTTACTTTTGCAGCATGCTTCCCATTGTGAAAATGCAATTAATGGTATCTGACATTTCATTTTCTAATATAGGGAAAATCAATGAAAAATCCCATGTAACTGAGTTTTCTAGAATGTTGCAACTGACAACTAGTCAATTAGAAATCATTTATTAAATGCAGAGTCTGTAAAAGATATTTAATAGACTGCATGGCCATTAAAGTATGCTGATCCAGACAAAACAATACAACACTGCTTGCTTCATGAATTGATAGTAAACATATCTGCTGTGTTCAAATAGACTAAGGTGAAATGTAGGTCATGTCACAATAAAACTTTCAGAGATGGTTTTGTATAAACCCGTGGATATCTACACACACTGTGGATGAAATCCATAGTGCTTCAAAATATAATATGAGAAAAAATGTGGTATCATTAACCCATTCTTGGTCACCTATTTCTAGATCAGAATGGAAATATCTAGTTAGTTAAAACATCTAACTGTTACACGAATCCTGAACTCAACTAGTAACAGACAACTCCTTCTTTGAATACATAAGTAATCAGAGTTGTAGAGTTTTATATCTCACATACAATTCTGTGACTCAGGTTAGATAATGAGTGTTAGTATTTAATACTGCTGCTATTACTGAGGTGCACCTTTTCTCAGGGCCTGTCAGCATAGAGGCTAAAGGACAAGTGGGACCTACATAAGCAAATATATGAAGAAGGTGCAGGATTATATTCTACATCAGAGCATTTTAAATGCATTTTCATTAGCAACTTAGATGACAAAATGAACCATGTTTATGTATGAAATCTATTAATGATATTAATTAATAATGTGGGATTATAAATGCTTTAGAGACCAGGACCAAGATTAAAAATGACTGCAGTATTCATGAGATATGGGCTAAAATCAGCAAGATAACATAATAATAAGATGGTGCAAAATGCTGTATGTTACATCCACCAATACTAGACTGAATAACTGAGTAAATGCAAAAACAATGACAAAGGTACAGGAGGTTAGAAATACAGAAAAGAAATGAAATGAAAGTTAACAGTGAAAGTCAAGGCAAACCACATTATGACATGTTAATAGTAGTTTTATATGTAAGATGCTGAGGGTAATCATTCTACTTGATTCAGTATCGGTGAAACATCAGCTGTAAAATACTAGTGGGTACATCTACACCAGCAAATAACTTCCATCCTCGAACCTGGTCCTCCATCATCCCCACTCTGTATTATACTTCATTCTCAGGCTTTCATTCCAGAGTGAACTTGATAGTTCCTTTGGATACAGAGCTGAGTGCAGACCTGGAATAACAGTCAACTCAAGGACTATACTCTACAGGAAGCAAGAATGCAACTTCACCAGACTCTCTCTGCTCTACGTAGTAATCTAACAATTATCAACGCATACATTCTCAGGCATCTCCATGTCACAGCCTTTCCCAAGATATGCAATATTTGCATACCATTAAAATGTCCACAGTATTTCTTCACATTTTTTTAGACAGACTGAGATAAAAACAAATAATTATCCAAGAGTACCACTTTGACCTGAGGAGACTTAAGCCAGGTATGCACATACCCACTTTTCCTTGGGATGCAATGTGGTTGACAGTATTTTCTACATTGCTGGATCTGAGAGATTAGGCTTTACTGTTGGAGCAAACACAGCTAGACAATTAAACAGAGTTTGAGACATATTGTCCCTCGCAGTTTGAGAAAGATCTGGATATATGCAAGAAACCCTTGAGCAGGACAGTAAGGATAAGATATTTAAGAACTAGTGAGTTACCCGCTTAAACTAGGGAAACTGCATTTCGAATTGTAAATTATTATTTCATTCTAAAGTTCATGCGAGCATTTGTAAATAATTTTTGGGGGTGAAATTGTAAAACTGCTTGGGCTTGTGTGGCACACCTCTGAATGTTAAGGACTTGTATGTAGATGAGTAGGGACAGCAGTTATTGAACTTTTGTTTTGAGTGCTCATTTATCACTTCTAACTCATCCATCACCCCCTGAGATAAACGCATAGGATTTATTTGCTCTTTTTTTTTTTTTTCCTGCAGCTAGGCAATGTATATTTTAAAAATGTCTATAAAACTCAGTGGATAAGCAATAGAAAAAAGGAACTAATCAAAGTACATGTGTGCAGTGAGAAACTTGAAGATCATACAAGTGTCCCAAAATTAAAATTCAAAACTGAACATCAGCTTTTCCCTGAATGTTCTTTTTCACCTGAACACAGCTCTGTTCTACTAACTAAAAAATTTGCTAGGGAAGTTTTCATGTGGAGATAGAATGAAAAGCAAATAACTTTCTTCAGCTGCAGTAGATATCCAGTCACAGTAGGTGTGAATGGTCTTCTAAGAACTTGAAGAATGGATAGAGTGCCAAAATCACATATGTTTGCTGGTTGGTAACATTTTGGTTTGCATAAATAAAGCGCACCTCTGTAGGGTCTGCTAGGGAATTCAACCCACACCTATCTGTAATTGATTTAATTTACTCTGCTCAAGTTCTGCCATCCTCCACTTTGAATATTCTAGTTATAGTTTATGTCAATGAGAGATCTACACTGAGGGGTTTCAGCATTATCTATTGCAAGGGAATATATTTTTCTTCAAAAGCAGTTATATGGTTATTCTCAGTTAACTTTTAGAGGGCACCTACTAACTTCTGCAAACAAAGGTTTTAATAGTTTTACACACTCAGTTTATTCCTGCAGCATTTTCAGTTATGTACAATTCCATTTGCCACTAGAATACTGAGACATGGAAAGTGCAATGCTTTTAAGCAGGCTTGATATTGCTCTCTAAGTATAAAGCTGCTAGAACTAATGTGCCAGATCCATCTAAAACCTGTAACTTTAAGTAGTCACAAACATATTCCTAACTCATTTAATATCAAAATAAGGAATGTTGGTTGGAATCAGCCTTATAGAAAATATGAATTTGAAGAAACGCACCAGTGGGCCATCCAGATCTTCGCTGTTAATCTATGTTCCGTGTAAGTACATTTAACATATATTTTTAATATCTTTTCTATTTTCTTTGAAATAATTAAATTTCCAGATACATTAATTACTTATAATTAATAATTAA